>OU342744.1:425180324-425291484 GCA_910589775.1 Avena eriantha
AGGGAAACACCCCAAAGGTGTTACTAGCTTGAGCTTTGGCAGGGCGCACTACCGGTGCTAGTAGCAACGTGGAGACCTACACAACACAACCACAGAACTTTGTCCCCAACTTGCGATGAGGTTGTCAATCTCACCGTGTTTTGTGGAAAACAAAGGATTAAACGTATCAAATGGAAAGAAGTAAAAGTTTGTAGAAAGTAAACACAAAGCAGTAAAAGATTGTAAGATTGTAGTAAAGTAAAAGTACCGGGATCCATAGTTCACTAGAGGTGGCTCTCCTTAGATAGATAACATGCTGGGGTGAACAAATTACAACGGAGCAATTGACAAACACCAAGAAAGCAATACATGCATATACTAATCATCTTGACTCCTCTGAGACTTGATTGGGCATTACAACATAATACATAGACCGCCATCCAACATGCATCTATGACTAATAATCCACCTTCAGGTTATCATCCGAATCCCCCTCCAGTATTAAGTTGCAAGCAACAGATTATTGCTTTACGAACTGCGTGTAAAGTAAACAATACGATTGTTCTATGAACAAAGGATTGTTGTTTTCTCCCTAGTAGCAACAGCACATCTAGTACCTTAGAGATTTCTGTCACTTCCCCAGATTACCAGAGGCATGAACCACTATCGAGCATAAATACTAACTCTTGGAGTTGCTAGCATCTACTTGGCCAAGATAGCTACTAACAACGGAAAGCATGCAAGATCACAAATAACAAAGACATGATAGAATCAATAATCAATCTGAAATAACATCTCAATATCCATCGGATCCCCGCAAACACAACATGTATGAATTACAAATAGATGATCTTGATCATGAACGGAGCTCACAAGATCTTGACATGAAAGCACAAAGGAGGAGAAACCAGCCATCTAGCTACTACATGGATCCGTAGTCCAAGGATGAACTACTCACGCATCACACCGGAGGCTTGCATGGTGATGAAGAAGGCCTCCAGGGTGAATTCCCCTCTCCGGCAGGGTGCCGGGAAGAGCTTCAGATCCCTCCCGATCTAGGGATGGAGATGACGGCGGCTATAGACACTTTCGTGGATTTTTGATCAGGTCCTTAGGGTTTTCATCCCGAGGGGCAACTTATAGTCGGAAGGGGAGGCCGAGGGGGGTGCCGGGAGCGGCCACACCACCCCCTGGCGCGGGCCAGGCCTAGCCGCACGGCCAGGTGGTGTGGTGGCTCCCTGGCCCTTCTCCGTCTTGTATTCTGGCACTTGATCCCATCCGGAAAAATATGCACTTTGGCTTTTGTCCCGTCCAATTCCGAGAATATTCATTTTCTGACTTTCCTAGAACCAAAAACAGCAGAAAATAGGCAGCTGGCACTGTGGCTCTTGTTAATAGGTTAGTCCAAGAAATCATATGAAAAGTACTCCAAAGTTGGAACAAAACACAAGAAAGTGAATAAAACCAAGCATGGAACATCAAAAATTATAGATACATTTGCAATGTATCAACATCCCCAAGCTTAACTCCTGCTCGTCCTCGAGTAGGTAAGTGATAAAAAGAAATAATTTTTGAGGTGACATGCACCATCAAAGACTTGATCAAAGTATTTGCAAAACTCAAAGCTGGGATCATAGTACTTCAATCATAACATGAAATACAAAGTTCTAGCAATAGGCAAATAAACTATGATGCAACATAAAAAGGTACAAACAAAAGATTCATGAATAACATGCTTTGCAAGACATTTGTTTGTTTCACATAAAGAAAACATAGCATAATAGTATTCAGCTTGTCCCTCATAGAGTAGCAAATATAAATGCATAGGACACCTTCAAAGTTCATAAGAGTGACTAGCTACAATAGTTTCAAACAAGCAATAACAAGTTATGCATCAATCAACTAGTCTTGGGACAATGCACATAGAACTAAGAATGACCACTATGCTCTCAAAGTAGGTGCATAAAGATATAAGGTGGAGACTCAATATAATGGTGGAAGAAAAGCCTTTTGTAAAAGGAAGTAGGGATTCAAGTCTCATAAAGAGCTTCCAAAAATTATGGTACTTATAGCTTTCAGCTCTCATTGCCCCTATCATAAGCATCTTGAAGGTGATTAAGGTTAAAGTGACACAACTAAGAGGATATGCTTGACAAGTTATAAACCGAAATCTCATGCCCCTTACTTACGAAGATCGATCCTCATGCTACTCAACTTTAGTCACGAGTAAGCTCTTGTCATTGTAAGTATATGTGTATCATTAAGAACCGCCAACGGGGTACCCCTTGCACATGATACAGGAGTTTTCCCATAATCAAAATGACAAGGCAAGCAGACAATGAGCATCTCAGCGATATTTTTATTTGCTATTTGCATAGCTTTTTATTGAGGATGCTTCATAGAGTGCTCATTATGGTGATGCTGCAAGTTTCCACCATGATTAGGCATGGCTTAGGCTAGCGGCCCAGGCGTTTCTCTAACACACATACAAACTCCATGATCTTACAAGTTCCACTTTTATTTCACACCGTCGGGATCCGTAAGCAAAAGAACATGATATCAACGGAGTACAAAGTACAAGTGCGATGTTGAAAGCGTTCCCCATGAAACATTGTTCTGCTAATTTCAACTTATAAAGCGCAAGCATATACACAACAAAGAAGGACCCAATGGTTCAAGTTTATTAGAGGCAAAAAGTAAAGTGTGCCATCAAGTTCGTGAGAGCTTTAATCACTAGTTTTCTCATAACAAGTGAAAGGTAAACAAAAGCATGAATGTACTTGGAATAGCATAAGCTAGTAGGTAGGTATGGTGACTCTTTGGAATAACTTGGTTTAGGGAGTTGGATGCATGAGTGGAACTCATACTTTGTTGTGGAGGCTAGCAAAAGACTGGGAGCGACAAACTAAGAGAGCAATAATGGCCATAATCATGCAGAGCGACAAAACATCATTGATCAAAGCATAAAGTTATACTACAAGTTGAAAACTAAAGGATCATACAGGCTATGGTGACTTGAGATAGTCATAACATGGTGTGAGCATGCGCCAAGTCAACCCAAATAAAGCATGAAAGGAGAATACCACTATACTATGCTTTAATATGCTAAAACAACGCATGATTCATCCAAGGCACATTAAGAAATCTCAAATGTTTATAACAAGTCATGCTACAGCAAATAATACTAAGCATAAATCTAAAACAATATCAAGTATGGCATGACAAAGCATAGGCCACAGTCAAAACGAGCTCTTTTTACCACATAAACATGAACTTTCCTACTCTTTTCCAAACCAAACCAAACTATTTGCAAACCAAAGTATGAAAGAGGGGGTCATTTATTCAGAACACTAAGCAAACCAAGGAAACTAAAAACCAAAACAAAAACGAAAAAGAAGACGCTCCAAGAAAAACACAACTTGCATGAAACAATAAAAATGAAGCGTTTGGAAGAAACCTAGGATTTTTATTGATGAAGAAGGGGATGCCTTGGGCATCCCCAAGCTTTGACGCTTGTACTTCTTGGATATTTCTTGGGGTGACACGCGTGGCATCCCCAAGCTTGAGCTTTAGTCCATCCTTCATCTCATTACTCATTCCTTCCATACACCTGAAATTTTTCCTTCGTACAAAACTTCACACAATCTCATTAGCAACAATAGTGCACTTAAGATAAATAAGTCTCAAGGTTAAGTTTTAACACCAAATAAACTTCCATTATAACACTTGATACTGTAGCACTTCCCTAAAAAATCTCAATTCCCCAAAGGAACTCAAGAAGGAACTAACAAGAAGCAAATGCGGAAAAATGGCAGAAATTTGTCAAAACCGACCAGGAGGTAAAGAAGAATTTTTTCGAAGACCTTATGTTGCTCAAATCAAAAAGTGTTGAACTAACTAAAGTTATATAACAACCTGGTGCAGAAGCACAAAAAATTACAGCTCAATCCGACGTACAGAACTCTCCCAGGAATCTTTACGGTGAAGCACAAAAATCTGTTTTCAGGACAGCAACTTTCCCAATCATTACTTCTCTCTCATTAGAGGTTACTCTTGGCACAAAAAGCAAATAAAAAGGATAAGGAGAGGTTATTACAGAGGTAATAACTTCCAAGACTCAACTAAAACTCTTGGGTTATCTCCCAACAAGTACTTTTCTTTAACGCCTTTAAGTTAGGCATAAGAAGCAAAGAAAGAATCAAGTGTTCTCAAATGAAGAAGCATTAAGACTAAATTTTGTTTTCATAGGAGAAGCAAAAGATATCTTTTCTCTCTTTTTGGGAAAGTGTTCTATACCTTTGTTAAGTGGGAGTTGATATTTAATGGTGCCTTCTTTCATATCAATGATGGCACCAACAGTTCTAAGAAAAGGTCTTCCCAAAGTAATAGGACAAGAAGCATTGTATTCAACATCCAAAACATAGAAATCAACGGGAACATAGGAATCGTTAACCATAATAAGAACATCATTGAGACTCTCCATGAGTTTCTTTTTAGCATTAGCATCAAGTGGGACATTCAAATAAAAATCTTCAAGAGGAGGCAAATCAAGCATATCATAAATCCTTCTAGGCATAATAGAAACACTATTATCAAGATCACACAAAGCTTTGAAATCAAAGTCATTCACTTTCATATTAATGATGGGTTCCCAACCATCTTCTTGCTTTATAGGAATAGAAGCTTTATGTTTCATCTTTTATTCTTTAATCTTTATGAGAGCATCAGTAATGTGTTTTGTAAAAGCCATGTTCATAGCACTAGCATTAGGACTTTTATCAAGCTTTTGTAGGAACTTAATAACTTTAGAGATGTTGCAACCATCAAGATCAAAATTAAATTTATCATCTAAAGTACTAGAACTATTACTAGCCTCAACACTAGTGGTGGTAATAGTAGAAACACTAATGTTTCTAGCATTTTCATCTTCTCTTTCCCACTTAGCATGTAATTCAGCTAATAGTCTAACATTTTCATCAATTCTTACTTGTATGGAATTAGTAGATGCAAAGGGATTCTCATTAGTTTCAGGTTTAGCAGCCATTTTATTCAAAGTAGATTGAGCTTCAGCCAAAGATGCAATATTTCTTTCAGCATTAGAGAGTTTTTCCTCAATAGTTTTATTAAAAGCACTTTGTTTACTAATAATTTCTTTAAGCATAACTTCAAGTTCAGAGGGAGCACTCTTATTATTGTTGTAAGAATTTCCATAAGCATTACCATTGTTGGGAGGATATGGTTTATAATTGTTGTTACCAAAATTGTTCCTATAAGCATTATTACCATAAGCATTGTTGCCAAAGTTGTTATTTCTTATGAAGTTCACATCAACTTGCTCTTCTTGAGCAACCAAAGAGGCTAAAGGAACATTATTTGGATCAATATGGGCTTTCCCATTAACGAGTATAGACATAATAATATCAATCTTATCACTCAAGGAGGAAGTTTCCTCAACAGAATTTACCTTCTTACCTTGTGGAGCTCTCTCAGTATGCCATTCAGAATAATTAACCATCATATTGTCCAATAGTTTTGTTGCAGCACCTAAAGTGATGGTCATAAAGGTACCTTCAGCAGCTGAATCCAATAGGTTCCTTGAAGAATAGTTCAATCCTGCATAAAAAGTTTGGATGATCATCCAAGCAGTCAGTCCATGAGTGGGACAATTCTTTACCAAAGATTTCATTCTTTCCCAAGCTTGAGCAACATGCTCATTATCAAGTTGTTTAAACTTCATTATTTCACTTCTCATGGATATAATCTTAGCAGGAGGATAGTATTTTCCAATAAAAGCATCTTTGCACTTAGTCCAAGAGTCAATACTATTCCTAGTTAAGGAATTCAACCATTCTTTAGCTTTTCCTCTCAAAGAGAAAGGAAACAATTTCAGTTTAATAATATCACCATCTATATCCCTATGCTTTTGCATCTCACTAAGTTCAACAAAGTTATTAAGATGGGAAGCAGCATCTTCATTACCAATACCAGAAAATTGTTCTCTCATAACAAGATTGAGCAAAGCAGGTTTTATTTCAAAGAAAGTATTTTCAGCCACAGGTGGAGCAATAGGTGTGCTCATAAAATCATTGTTGTTGGTGCTAGTGAAGTCACACAACTTAGTGTTTTCAAGAGTAGTCATTTTTTTGGGTTTTCAAATAAGAAAGCAAACAAGTAAAACTAATTTTTTTTGTGTTTTTGAAGAACAAAACAAGCAAACAAAGCAAAAAGAAACTAAGCAAAACAAAAACAACAAAGTAAAGAGATTGGTTATGAGGGACTCCCCTTGTGAAGATGTCCTTGCCTCCCTGGCAACGGCGCCCGAAAAATCTTTGCTGGCTCGTGATTAATGTAGAGCTCGTTGGGAACCCCAAGAGGAAGGTATGATGAGCACAACAGCAAGTTTTCCCTCAGTTATGATACCAAGGTTTAATCGAACCAGTAGGAGCAAGGAAACACCCCAAAGGTGTTACTAGCTGAGCTTTGGCAGGGCGCACTACCGGTGCTAGTAGCAACGTGGAGACCTACACAACACAACCACAGAACTTTGTCCCCAACTTGCGATGAGGTTGTCAATCTCACCGTGTTTTGTGGAAAACAAAGGATTAAACGTATCAAATGGAAAGAAGTAAAAGTTTGTAGAAAGTAAACACAAAGCAGTAAAAGATTGTAGATTGTATGTAAAGTAAAAGTACCGGGATCCATAGTTCACTAGAGGTGGCTCTCCTTAGATAGATAACATGCTGGGTGAACAAATTACAACGGAGCAATTGACAAACACCAAGAAAGCAATACATGCATATACTAATCATCTTGACTCCTCTGAGACTTGATTGGGCATTACAACATAATACATAGACCGCCATCCAACTGCATCTATGACTAATAATCCACCTTCAGGTTATCATCCGAATCCCCTCCAGTATTAAGTTGCAAGCAACAGATTATTGCTTTACGAACTGCGTGTAAAGTAAACAATACGATTGTTCTATGAACAAAGGATTGTTGTTTTCTCCCTAGTAGCAACAGCACATCTAGTACCTTAGAGATTTCTGTCACTTCCCCAGATTACCAGAGGCATGAACCCACTATCGAGCATAAATACTAACTCTTGGAGTTGCTAGCATCTACTTGGCCAAGATAGCTACTAACAACGGAAAGCATGCAAGATCACAAATAACAAAGACATGATAGAATCAATAATCAATCTGAAATAACATCTCAATATCCATCGGATCCCCGCAAACACAACATGTATGAATTACAAATAGATGATCTTGATCATGAACGGAGCTCACAAGATCTTGACATGAAAGCACAAAGGAGGAGAAACCAGCCATCTAGCTACTACATGGATCCGTAGTCCAAGGATGAACTACTCACGCATCACACCGGAGGCTTGCATGGTGATGAAGAAGGCCTCCAGGGTGAATTCCCCTCTCCGGCAGGGTGCCGGGAAGAGCTTCAGATCCCTCCCGATCTAGGGATGGAGATGACGGCGGCTATAGACACTTTCGTGGATTTTTGATCAGGTCCTTAGGGTTTTCATCCCGAGGGCAACTTATAGTCGGAAGGGGAGGCCGAGGGGGTGCCGGGAGCGGCCACACCACCCCCTGGCGCGGGCCAGGCCTAGCCGCGCGGCCAGGTGGTGTGGTGGCTCCCTGGCCCTTCTCCGTCTTGTATTCTGGCACTTGATCCCATCCGGAAAAATATGCACTTTGGCTTTTGTCCCGTCCAATTCCGAGAATATTCATTTTCTGACTTTCCTAGAACCAAAAACAGCAGAAAATAGGCAGCTGGCACTGTGGCTCTTGTTAATAGGTTAGTCCAAGAAATCATATGAAAAGTACTCCAAAGTTGGAACAAAACACAAGAAAGTGAATAAAACCAAGCATGGAACATCAAAAATTATAGATACATTTGCAATGTATCAATATGGGTGAAACCCGAAACCCTGGTAAATATCCCCGTATGCTAGGTAGACTATACTCTCTCATTCGCTTTTGCAATCGAAACACTAAAAAGGAATAAGAGGGTAGACGATGCTAGCGCTCAAAGGAAGAACTACTGGTCAGGAGGATGAGCGGTAGTAGTAGCATCTTCATCACCATCACCACCACCATCATCATCATCCTCTTCTTCCTCAATATCCTCAACCAGAGCAAACCTAGGCTGGTGAGAACTAGAGGAGCCAAACGTTGGCAGCTGAGAGTAGTCAAAGCCTTGGAACATGTCATCATAAATTAGTGAGCATCACATGATTCACATAGTGCACAGGAATGAGCTCATTCCCAAGAATATGGAGATTCCTTTCAGCAAGAAAAGCATTGTGCCTCCTCCTAGTCTCCTGTCCCAACTCAAACCTTGGTGGGAAACATCATAGGTGCTCTAGCACATATCCCAAAGGCTGGTGAAGAACTTAGCAAGACCTTTCTTGTGAGTGGTAATGGTGTGACGAGAGCTAGAAGCACCATGGTGAGGATCATGCTTATATTTTGTCCTTCCCTCACGAGATGGCATCATCCTAGGGACATCCAGGTAGGTACCACGAAGAGTGAGGGTGATCTTGTCCATCGAATGGTGCTTGCAACACATAGCTTGGCTTGTAGGTACGAACACATTAAGCATGTAGGCACGAACACATTAAGCATGCGCTGAACATACTAACAGTAGTTGGGTGTCATGCGATTTTCCATGGATCGCTTTAGCTCAACATAGATGAAGTCACACCCATTGATCTTCCTAAGCCTGTCGGGGTGACAATATTATATAAGCTTGTGATGATAAGCATGGTAGTTTAATTCATCACCTGCCTTGCGAATAAGATTCTCACAGAACAGCTTCGCCAAAGTCTGGTAATAGAAATACATGCCAAAAATTCTTGGAGGAGGCTGACTGGGGTCTTCGCGATAATAATGACTAATGTTATCATCAGTTATATACTTCTCAGGATGAATGGTAAAACCATTTTGGACCTTCCTCCACCATAACCCCGAGCTTCACAAAACTGATGAATGTGACAAAATATGCCTCGGTCCTGGTCATAAAAGTAAGAGAGTGAGCTATGTTGGAGTGGAAGAAGACAATGCAATGGAACTAACGGACGAGGTGAGGTATGAGAACCTCACCGATGGTAACAAGATAAAAAAAAACATCCATATTCTTCAAAGCTCAGTCAGTGTGACTGAAGTCCCTGTTGACATATAGTCTATAGTTATCAAGATTGAGTACCTTGGGTTGTACATAGTACCCACTCTTCATATATTCAGGATTGTTGTAGAACTCATCCCAAAAATGCCTCTGAATGTTGGTCCAATACTTCCTATCATTGCCTAGATAGGTCCTTGATGGCCCAAAATATATCGAGCTCATTGGGGAACCCCAAGAGGAAGGTATGATGAGCACAGCAACAAGTTTTCCCTCAGTTATGAAACCAAGGTTTAATCGAACCAGTAGGAGCAAGGAAACACCCCAAAGGTATTGCTAGCTGAACTTTGGCAGGGCGCACTACCGGTGCCAGCAGCAATGTGGAGACCTGCACAACACAACCACAGAACTCTGCCCCCAACTTGCGATGAGGTTGTCAATCTCACCGGTTTTGCTGAAAACAAAGGATTAAACGTATCGAGTGGAAGAAAGTAATAGTTTGCAAAAAGTAAACACAAAGCAGTAAACAGTTGATTGTAGATTGATGGTAAAAGAAAGGACCGGGGTCCATAGTTTACTAGAGGTGGCTCTCCTTAAGATAAATGACATGTTGGGTGAACAAATTATAGCGAGGCAATTGACAAACATCGAGAAAGCATACAAGCATATACTACTCATCTTGACTCCTTTGAGATTCGATTTGGCATTACAACATTATACATAGACCGCCATCCAACTGCATCTATGACTAATAATCCACCTTCGGGTTATCATCCGACCCCCCTCCAGTATTAAGTTGCAAGCAATGGATAATTGCATTACGAATTGCGTGTAAAGTAAACAATATGATTGTTCTATGGACAAAGGATTGTTGTTTTCTCCCTAGTAGCAATAGCACATGTGATACCTTAGAGATTTCTGTCACTTCCCCATATTACTAGAGGCATGAACCCACTATCGAGCATAAATACTAACTCTTGGAGTTGCTAGCATCTACTTGGCCAAGATAGCTACGAACAACGAAAAGCATGCAAGATCACAAATAACAAAGACATGATAGAATCAATAATCAATCTGAAATAACATCTCAATATCCATCGGATCCTCGCAAACACAACATGTATGAATTACAAATAGATGATCTTGATCATGAACGGAGCTCACAAGATCTAAACATGATAGCAAAAAGGAGGCGAACCAGCCATCTAGCTACTACATGGACCCGTAGTCCAGAGATGAACTACTCACGTATCACATCGGAGGCTTGCATGATGATGAAAAAGGCCTCTAGGGTGAATTCCCCTCTCCGACAGGGTGCTGGGAAGAGCTTCAGATCCCTCCCGATCTAGGGATGGAGATGACGGTGGCTACAGACTCTTTCGTAGATTTTTGATCGGGTACTTAGGGTTTCTGTATCGGAGGCAATATATAGGCAGAAGGAGAGGCCGAGGGGGTGCCTGGGCGGCCAGACCACCCCCTGGTGCGGGTCAGGCCTGGCCGCGCGGCCAGGTGGTGTGGCCGGGCCCTAGACCCTCTCCGTCTTGTATTCTGGCTCTAGGTGTCCCTCGGTGAAAAACTGACTTTGGCTTTTGTCCCGTCCAATTTCGAGAATATTCATTTTCTAACTTTCCTGGAACCAAAAACAGCAGAAATCATGCAGCTGGCACTATGGCTCTTGTTAATAGGTTAGTCCAAGAAAACATATGAAAGTACTCCAAAGTGTGGACAAAACATAAGAAAGTAGATAAAACCAAGCATGGAACATCAAAAATTATGGATACGTTAGCAACATATCAACATCCTCAAGCTTAACTCCTGCTCGTCCTCTAGTAGGTAAGTGATAAAAAGAAAGAATATTTTTTGAGGTGACATGCACCATCATAAACTTGATCAAAGTATTTGTAAAACATTGATAGCTGGGATCATAGTACTTCAATCATAACATGAAAGACAAAGTTCTAGCAATAAGACAAAGCAACTATGTTGCAACATGAAAAGGCATAAACAAAAGATTCATGAACAACAATGCTTTGCAAGACATTTGTTTGTTTTACATAAAGAAAACATAGCATAGTGGCATTCAGCTTGTCCCTCATGGAGTAGCAAACATAAATGCATAAGACACCTTCGAAGTTCATAAGAGTGACTAGATACAAATAGTTTAAAACAAGAAATATCAAAGCTATGCATCAATCAACAAGTCTTGGTACAATGCACATAGAACTAAGAATGTCCACTATGCTCTCAAAGTAGGTGCATAAAGATAGAAGGTGGAGACTCAACATAAAAGTAAAAGAAAGGCCTTCATAGAAGGAAGTAGGGATTCAAGTCTCATAAAGAGCTTCCAAAAATTATGGTACTTATTAGCTTTCAGCTCTCATTGCCCCTATCATAAGCATCTTGAAGGTGATTAAGGTTAAAATGACACAACTAAGAGGATATGCTCGACAAGTAATAAGCCGAAATCTCATGCCCCTTACTTACGAAGACCGAACCTCATGCTACTCAACTTTAGTCACAACTAAGCTCTTGTCATTGTAAGTACATATGTATCATAGAGAACCGCAAACGGGGTACCCCTTGCACACGATACAGGAGCTATCGCATAATCAAAATGACAAGGCAAGGAGACAATGAGCATCTCAGCGATATTTTTATTTGCTATTTGCATAGGTTTTTATTAAGGATGCTTCATAGAGTGCTCATTATGGTGATGCTGCAAGTTTCCACCATGATTAGGCATGGCTTAGGCTAGCGGCCCAGGTGTTTCTCCTAACACACATACAAACTCCATGATCTTACAAGTTCCCCTTTTATTTCACACCGCCGGGATCCATAAGCAAAAGAACATGTTATCAACGGGGTACAAAATACAAGTGCAATGTTGAAAGCGTTCCCCATGATACATGGTTCTGCTAACTTCAACTTATAAAGCACAAACATATACGCAACAAAGATGGACGCAATGGTTCAAGTTTATTAAATGCAAAAAAGTAAAGTGTGCCATCAAGTTCGTGAGAGCTTTAATCACTAGTTTTCTCATAACAAGTTTAATTTGGAAGGTAGACAAAAACATGAATATACTTGGAATAGCATATGCTAGTAGGCAGGTATGGAGGAGTCTTTGGAATAACTTGGTTTTAGGAGTTGGATGCATGAGTGGAACTCATACTTGGTTATGGAGGCTAGCAAAAGACTGGGAGCGACCAACTAAGAGAGCAATAATGGCCATAATCATGCAGAGCGACAAAACATCATTGATCAAAGCATAAAGTGATACTACAAGTTGAAAACTAAAGGATCATAAAGGCTATGGTGACTTGGTATAGTCATAACATGGTGTGAGCATGTGCCAACTCAACCCAAATAAAGCATCAAAGGAGAATACCACACTACTATGCTTTAATATGCTAAAACAACGCATGATTCTTCAAAGGCACATTAAGCAATCTCTATTTTTTATAACATGTCATGCTACAACAAAGAATACTAAGCCTAAAGCCAAAACAATATCAAGCATGGCACGAAAAAGCATGGGCCACAGTCAAAAATAAGCTCTCTTTACCACTTAAGCATGAACTTTCCTACTCTTTTCCAATCCAAACCAAACTATTTGAAAACCAATGTATGAAAGAGGGGGTCCAACCAATTTATTCAGCAAACTAAGAAAACAAAGCAAAAAAAAAACCAAAACTAAAATGAAAAAGAAGACGCTCCAAGAACAACACAACTATGCATGAAACAATAAAAATGAAGCGTTTGGAAGGAACCTGAGATTTTTATTGATGAAGAAGATGGTGCCTTGGGCATCCCCAAGCTTTGAAGCTTGTACTTCTTGAATATTTCTTGGCGTGACACGCGTGGTATCCCCAAGCTTGAGCTTTAGTCTATCCTTCATCATTACTCATTCCTTCCATACACCTGAAATTTTTTCCTTTATACAAAACTTCACACAATCTTTATTAGCAACATTAGTGCACTCAAGATAATAGGTCTTTAGGTTTAGTTTCAAAACCAATAAAACTCTCATCAAAACACAAGCTAATGTAGCACTTCCCTCAAAAAGCTCAATTCCCCAAAAGAACTAAAAAGGGAACCAACAAGAAGCAAATGCAAATAATGGCAGAAATCTGTCAAAACAGACCACTAGGTAAAGGCGAATTTTTTCGAAGACCTTCTGTTGCTCAAATCAAAACGTGTTGAACTAACAAAAGTTAGATAACAACCTGGGGAAGAAGCACAAAAATTCACGCCTCAAAAGGACGTACATAGATTTTACACGAATTTTTACGGTGAAACACATAAATCTGTTTCGGGACAGCAACTTTCCCAGTCATTACTTCTCTCTCATTAGAGGTTACTCTTGGCACAAAAAGCAAATAAAAAGGATAAGGAGTGGTTATTACTGAAGTAATAACTTTTTTCAAGACTCATCTAAAACTTTTGGGTTATCTCCCAATACGTACTTTTCTTTAACGCCTTTAAGCTAGGCTCGATAATTTGAGAAGATGCTCACATAAGAAATATGAATTGAAGCAAAAGAGAGCATCAAGGAGCAAATTCGAAACACATTTAAGTCTAGCCCACTTCCTATGCATAGGAATCTTATATGTAAATAAATTCACAAAGAACAAAGTGACGGGCATAGAAAGATAAAATGAGAGTAACTTCAAAACTTTCTGCAAATAGAGAGGTGTTTTAGTACCATGAAAACTTTTACAACCATATTTTCATCTCTCATAATAATTTTCAGTAGCCTCATGAATAAACTCAACAATATAACTATCACATAAAGCATGCTTTTCATGATTCTTTGGTAATCATGGGTGATAATTAAATAATGTAAGGGGTAAAGAGTTACTCTCATTTGAAGGTGGGAATGAGTAGATCCATTCTTCCTCCTCATGATCATCACTCTCCTCCTCATTTTCATCCAATGAGCTTCCAGTTTCAACAATTTCTTCTTCCATAGGCTCCTGCAAGGCATTAGTCCCTTCCGTTGGTGGAGAGCATCTATTAAGATATTCAAGAATATAGCCATTTTCTTCCTTGTAATTATCCAAGCAAAATTTAAGTATATCATAAACCTCATATTTATAAGGTGCATCATCAATATTTTCAAGCAAATAAGCTAGTTCGAATGCACCCTTCCAAGCAATAAATTCTTCAATTCTTCCACATCATAAAACTCATAATTTCCCTTAACATAAGAAGATATGGTAACATCATCATTATACTCACATTGAAAAGGGAGGTGTTTACACCTCTTACAGCAACAAGATTTATCAAAGCAATAAGTAACATTATAAGTAGAGCACACGTTTCTAGCAATGGTATACATTTATCAATTTTTTCCCATAAGTGTTTCCCTTTTTGTGACAAGCGGTGTTCCTTATAATAATATTTTTGTTCTTCCGTGAACCCACCTTGCCAATTAGATTCAGTTTCAAAGAAACCAACCATTGATAGAAAGCATGATAAAGCAAGACAATAACATGCCAACGAAAACAACTATAGAAGGAAATAATTTTTTTATATTTTTGATAAAAAGAACAAGCAAACAAAGCATAAACAAACTAACCAAAACAAAAAAACAAAGTAAAGAGATTGGTTGTGAGGGACTCCCCTTGTGAAGATGTCCTTGACTCCCCGGCAACGGCACCAGAAAAATAGCTTGATGGACCAAAATATATCGAGCTCGTTGGGGAACCCCCAGAGGAAGGTATGATGAGCACAGCAGCAAGTTTTCCCTCAGTTATGAAACCAAGGTTTAATAGAACCAGTAGGAGCAAGGAAACACCCCAAAGGTGTTGCTAGCTGAACTTTGGCAGGGCGCACTACCAGTGCCAGCAGCAACATGGAGACCTGCACAACACAACCACAGAACTCTGCCCCCAACTTGCGATGAGGTTGTCAATCTCACCGGTTTTGCTAAAAACAAAGGATTAAACGTATCGAGTGGAAGAAAGTAATAGTTTGCAGAAAGTAAACACAAAGTAGTAAACAGTTGATTGTAGATTGATGGTAAAAGAAAGGACCGGGGTCCATAGTTCACTAGAGGTGGCTCTCCTTAAGATAAATGACATGTTGGGTGAACAAATTACAGAAGGGCAATTGATAAACATCGAGAAAGCATACAAGCATATACTTTCTGGACTCCTTTGAGATTCGATTGGGCATTACAACATTCTACATAGACCGCCATCCAACTGCATCTATGACTAATAATCCACCTTCAAGTTATCATCCGAACCCCCTCCAGTATTAAGTTGCAAGCAACGGATAATTTCATTACAAATTGCGTGTAAAGTAAACAATACGATTGTTCTATGAACAAAGGATTGTTGTTTTCTCCCTAGTAGCAACAGCACATCTAGTACCTTAGATATTTCTATCACTTCCCCAGATTAATAGAGGCATGAACCCACTATCGAGCATAAATACTAACTCTTGGAGTTGCTAGCATCTACTTGGCGAAGATAGCTACTAACAACGAAAAGCATGCAAGATCACAAATAACAAAGACATGATAGAATCAATAATCAATCTGAAATAGCATCTCAATATCCATCGGATCCCCGCAAACACAACATGTATGAATTACAATGAGATGATCTTGATCATGAATGGAGCTCACAAGATCTAAACATGATAGCACAAAGGAGGAGAACCAGCCGTCTAGCTACTACATGGACCCGTAGTCCAGAGATGAACTACTCATGCATCACACCGGAGGCTTGCATGATGATGAAGAAGGCCTCCAGGGTGAATTCCCCTCTCCGGTAGGGTGCCGGGAAGAGCTTCAGATCCCTCTCGATCTAGGGATGGAGATGACGGCGGCTACATACTCTTTCGTGGATTTTTGATCGGGTACTTAGTGTTTCTGTATCAGAGGCAATATATAGGCGGAAGGAGAGGCCGAGGGGGTGCCTGGGGCGGCCAGACCACCCCCTGGCGCGGGCTAGACCTGGCCGCCCGGCTAGGTGGTGTAGCCGGGCCCCAGCCCTTCTCCGTCTCGTGTTCTGGCTCTAGGTGTCCCTCGGTGAAAAACTGACTTTGGCTTTTGTCCCGTCCAATTTCAAGAATATTCATTTTCTGACTTTCCTAGAACCAAAAATAGTAGAAAACAGGCAGCTGTCACTGTGGCTCTTATTAATAGGTTAGTCGAAGAAATCATATGAAAAGTACTCCAAAGTGTGGAGAAAACATATGAAAGTAGATAAAACCAAGCATGGAACATCAAAAATTATGGATACGTTAGCAACGTATCAGTCCTTTCATGGAAATGATACGGATTTTGTGTCCTTAGCTTCCTCCATTGGCTAGCAGGGATCTAAGCGACATTGTCCTCAGACACTTCTTCTTCTTGAGGGCCAAGTGAATTTCCCTTCTTTAGAGAGGCCAGGGCCTTCTTCTTGGTAGCGTCGTAGCTACCACCTAGCACTGCTGAAGAGCTCTATTGCTAGGCTACCTTACTAGTTGTGGAAGCACTGGTACGATAATCCTTGGGTCTCTCAAGTGCTAACTTCCTCTTCTTGGCATCAACCTATGCAATATCATGCTCATGCTCATTACTCACTAGACTCGGTACCTGCAGGAAAACAACATATATAAGGATAGTACAAGATAAGTGTACATGTCATAGGAAAAATAACACAGATAAGTCGTGTTTTGACAAGTGCAAACTTCGAAAATTCGGAGATAATATAGTTTGACATGAAAACCAGTGAGTCGAATCACCAAACCATCCAGCACTAGGCCTGGTAGGCCGGAATCACAACCGAACTGATCCAACGATAGTTCTGGTAGGCCAGAATCGCCGTCGAACTAATCTAGCACCACGGCTGGCGCGCCAAACTAGCCGCCGAAACAACCCAGTGGTGCCAAAATAGATGCAATGTCTCATAAATTTGCGAAAAGTGACTCAAAACTGGTGCAAACATAACTATTGAGTAGAGTATAGACCATTAATTTACATGGGTGGTGTCCAATGGCATAAGAGCTTGCCCTATATCAAACCCTAGTTTAGGAACATACACAATAATGGAGTCAAACTAGAGGGGGATCGATAACTAGGGAAGGGAAAACAAAGAAGAAGACATGATTCCTCTTACCCAAGCTTGGCAAGAAGATGGGCCTCAAGGGGAAACACTTGGAAATCTAAGATCTCCAAATGAGGTCCAAAACTTGAGGTTTCCTTTGGTGGAGAGCCTTCCAATCACCCGATCTATCGATGGTTGAGTTTGGAGGAGTTTGGGTGGGTGGAGAAGGCTAGGGAGGTGGTGGAGCACCTCAAGGTAGCGGAAATGGAGGAGAGGACACAAGGGGAAGTGGAGGAGTTCCCACAAGATCCCCACATCCATGGTCAGTTATGGCACAATTTTGCCAAACCAGCGTTAAAATCGGCGGTGCTGGACCATACACCAAACCGGCCTGGTGCGATGTTGGTTGAGTCGGCGCCTACCGAACTTCTCTATGGTATAGCTGTTTGGTGTTAGCCAGTTCAAACTGGCAACATGCTGAGTCAATCCAGTGACAGGCCCGGCGGCGTCGAGTCGCCCGTCAAAACCACTTGAAAAATCGGATTATTTTATCTTTTTGCATAAAATTTGGGAGAAAATCTGTGGATATGCAATGTGACATGTATAAAGAGACAAGATATAGGTGATCTATACATACCTATTGGAGTAAAATAAAGCAAGAGAGGAATAGCAACAATGGGCATGTGTTCAATTTATCAAGATGCAATAGTTTCTCAAAAACACAAGATCTTCCAAATAAAGCATACAAAGCCTCAAAATATGGGGACACCAAGACGCATAAGAGGCAAATGTTGGGCGGGGTATTTATCCCCTATGTTTAAGCACAAATTTCATGGCGCCTCAAAGATAGATGGTTGGACCCATATAATGACGTTAGATCAAATAATGTTGCACACATGGGTATGCATCAAACCAAGACATGGAAAGATGACTATCCCCACATATGATGCGCGACTAGGCTACATAGCATGTCAATAGCAAGAATATAGTGCAAGAAGTAAATCAATCCAAGTTTTTAGGATCATGAATACCGAGTTCTCGCCTCAACATGACAAAATGGGCTTCATCCAAAGGTTTTGTGAAAATATCCGTCAATTGGAACATTGTTCCCACATGACTGAGATTGATGTCACCATTTGCGACATGGTCACGTATAAACTGGTGGCGAATGTCAATATGTTTGGTGTGACAATGTTGTATGGGGTTATTCGCGATCTTTATTTCACTTTCATTGTCACATAGAAGAGGCACCGTACTAAGAGACACACCATAGTCTTTCAAGGTTTGCTTCACCTATAATAATGAAACGCAACAAGATGCCACAACTATCTATTTTACTGCGGCTGTGGATAGGGAAGTGGAGTTTTTTTATTGGATGACCGACTCACCAATGACCAGCCAATGAATTGGAAAGCCCTAGAGGTCAACTTATGGTCAACCTTATCACCGGCCCGATCAGAGTACGAATAGCTAACAAGCTCAAAGGTTGACCACTTTGGATACCAAAGCCCAACTGTGGGAATGAGAATAAGATATCATAAAATCTGTTTAACCATCGTCAAATGGAAATCCTCCGGAGTGGATTGAAAACAAGAACACATTCCAACACTTAACATGATATATAACCTAGAAGCACAAAGGTAGAGAAAGGATCTAATCATGGAGCGATATACCTTTTGATCCACATCATTCTCACCTTCTCCAAGACCAAGTTTCCCATTTAGGGGCATGTGTGTCTTCGCGAGATGAGCCTTGGTAATATCAAACTTCTTAAGCATGTCCTTCACATAGTTCTCTTGGGAGATGAAGGTGCCATGAGCAAGTTGCTTCACAATGAAGCCTAGATAGTACTCCAACTCCCCGATCATGGATATGCTCAATTTCCTAGTCATCAACTCAGAAAAATCTTTGTTATGCGATTCATTAGCTCCACCAAAGGTGATATCATCAACATAGATTTTACATATGAATAAGCCACCCCTTTAACCCGTTTGGTGAATAGGGTCGAATCGACCTTCCCCATGCAAAACCCGCCCATGAGTAAGAAATCCCTAAGGTACTCATACCAAGCACGAGGACCTTGCTTTAGTCCATAGAATGCCTTATGGAGTAGGTACACATTGTTGGGATAACATGTATCTTGAAACCCCAAGGGTTGAGCAACAGATGCAACATCTTTAAAGGGACTATTAAGAAATGCAGTTTTCACATCCATTTGATAAAGCTTGAAGTTATGAAAAGATGCATATGCAAGAAAGATACTAACGAGGTGTAACCTCGGCAATATCCATGGAGAAGGACTTAGGGTTTTGCGGAAAAGAGAACTCTAGGGATTTCATCGGATGTCAGGAGAACAATGGAGTAAAAGTCGCCTGAATATTTGGTGAATCACACTATTACAAATCGCTTGGGGATTTTTTGGTGATCTCGCCTAGGCTTCTCCTATCCTATATATAATAGGCCGGGTCTCAAAGCTATATGCGGATAGGTTACATATACGTAATTACAATACCAACACGATGTCGGTCCTTTTTCCTCTTTCCTAATACAAAAATAGCCTTTGTCGGTTGCTCCTTTTGGGCCATCATCTTGACTCTTCATGGGCCGTAAGCCTTTATTTAGGCCTAGGTAGCAAAACATAGGTGCCCGAGTAATCATACCTATGTCAGTAGCCCCTGAGACTCTACCTGAACCGTAGATTCAGGTCGAGTATCAAAGTTATGCTTAGTTCTTTCCCTTTGTTTTTAATATTTTTAACTTTATAGGGATTTGGTACAACGAGCCTGATGCATCCGACGGATCAAGAATCAGTTAATTTCTCCTAGTCAAAAGCAAAGTTGTCCTACATCAAATTCAAGTCCCCAGGCCTCAACTCGGAATTTATTACTGGTGTAACTCAGTTCGGGCTGCTGAGGTCTTACCAAATACTGAATTCCAGTTCTATTTTATCCGGTACCCGACGCGTCCGTTGGGATTTTTCATCGTATCGTAGATACGGATATACTACTGGTAGAGCGCATTCTTGTGCGATTACCAGGCCACACAGGACGAATTCCGGGGTCTTACCTTCATGTTTTTGAACATGGCATTCAGAGTTTTATGGCGTCTGGATATATTTAATTTTTTTGTCAGCTGCCTGCTGGGCTGCTAGTATTTTTGAATTTTATCAGATATTTTGATACTTTATGAAATCTCCTGAAGGGAGTAACCTTCTGAGGATACATTAATGTAAAACTCATAGGTTTTTAGGCGATGATTGTCTTAACTTGGTATGCATAATTTTCTATCGGGTGCGCACCAGCTCTCCCGATGGGAGTAGCCCCCGAGGCTATGTTCGAATGCCTGTATCTGGACATGGGCTCATAATTGATGTTAATTTGATCAGAAATATAAAATCCCCTTGAGTTGATATGAATAGGAACTAAAGGTATGAAGAACTTATCTTTATATATATGGCGCAACCGATGATACATTATTTTGGTGGATTACTGCCTAGCCATTGGCCTAGATATTCTGGTTTAAAAGCCAGGCCATAGGCCTTATTGAATTGTAAGTAAACATAAAATCTTAAGCGTAAAAACGTCGTAGTTATGCGACGTTCCATGGATTGGAATATTTGACTCCTGTCTTCTTGTCTTGTAGATGATATGCTCCTCCAGGAATAACTTCTGTAACAATGTAGGGTCCTTCCCAAGGTGATTCCAAATTTCGGTGGCCGTCTTGTTTGAGGCGCAGAACTAGGTCCCCTACTGTGAAGGACCTTGGGCGTAATAGTCGGCCGTGATAATTGTGCAAGTTTTGCTGATATATAGTAGCTCTTTGCAGGGCTTCATCTATAGCTTCATCGAGTGCATCAACGTCATCCTCGAGCACTTCTCTTGATTCCTCTTCATTATGTGCAGCTACTCTGGGAGATTCATGTGATACTTCGACTGGAAGGACGGCTTCAGCACTGTGGACCAGAAAGAAAGGTGTTTCTTCTGTTGCAGTATTAGGGGTGGTTCGCAAACTCCACAAAACAGATGGTAACTCATCAACCCACGCTCCCTATGCTCTATCAAGTGGTGTGAGCAACCTTTTCTTGAGGCCAGTAGTTACTAAGCCATTGGCCTTTTCCACTTGTCCATTGGTTTGCGATGAGCTACCGAGGCGTAGCTTACCTTGATTACCATCTCCTCGCAGTATTCCTTAAACTCATTGGAAGTAAAATTAGTTCCATTGTCTGTAATGATGTTGTTTGGCACGCTGAATTGAAATACTATGGACTGTATAAAATTCACAGCCGAAGCTCCATCTTGAGTGGTGACTAGCATTGCTTTGATCCATTTAGTAAATTTGTCGACTGCTACTAGCAGAAAGACGTGTCCTCCTGGAGATGACTTGTGAAGTTTACCTACCATATCAAGTCCCAATTGAGTGAAGGGCCAAGCCAGAGGTATAGGGTTTAATTCAGCGGCAGGTGCTCCAGGTTTTCTTACGAATCGTTGACATTCTTCACATGTTCTAACTATATCTTTTGCATCTTGGATTGCTCTAAACCAATAAAATCCTTCCCTCGATGTTTTGGCTACAATTGCTCGGTTGCTAGCATGATGGCCACAAATTCCTCCATGTATTTCCTTGAGTATAGTTTTCCCTTCTTCGGGTGTGATGCATCACTATAACACACCCAAAATACTTCTTTTATATAACTCTCCCTTAATTATCCAGAAGGCTTTGGATCTCTAAGTGATTCATCGGGCTTCTGTCACATCTTCTGGTAGTTCTCCCCGAGCCATATGGGCTATGTATGGCTGCATCCATGTAGGTTCTGTTATCATGACATCATCAATTTGTGGTTCTTCATCAATGGCCTCTTATGTGCTTGCACTTTCTGATGGAGCCCTTAGTCTTTTTGCGGCTTATTCTTTTTCCTGTTTTGGGTGATGTGACCTCGGAAACTCTTTTTGGTTTGATAGAACGCTCAGATATTTCTTCCCAAAAAACTCCGGCTGGCACTGGTAAGCACAGTGACCTGATGTTTGCCAAATTGTCGGCTTCTTCATTACTTGCTCTTCCTATGTGCAATACTTCGCATCCATCAAATTGAGCTTCCTTGATGCTATATAGATCACGGTATTGTCACTAACAGCATCACACTTGTTCATTGCTTGCTGTGCTACAAGATTGGAATCACCAAAAAATTTAGGCGAGTTGCACCGCAAGCTTTAGCCATCCGCATGCCGTGCAACAAGGCCAAATATTCAACTTCGTTATTGGATGCGTTCGCAAAGCTCATCCGAAGTATATACTGCATCTTATCACCTTGTGGTGATATTAATATGACTCCTGCTCCTGCTCCTTCCGTTCTTTTTGATCCATCGAAGTACATTGTCCAGGCGCTAGAAAGATCAGGTGGACCCGTGCATTGCAACTCAGTCCATTCCGTGATGAAATCAGGTAGAACTTGTGACTTAATTGCTTTACGCTTCTCATACGTGATGCCCCGAGGGGATAATTCGATGCCCCATAGAGAGACACGCCCAGTTGCTTCTGGATTATTAAGGATGTTCGACAGAGGTGCTTCGTTGACCACTATGATCGGATGTTTCGAAAAATAATGGCGTAACTTTCGTGTTGTCATAAATACTCCATATGCTAATTTTTGGTAATGTGGGTACCTTTGTTTGGATGGCGAGAGGAGTTCGCTCAAAAATAAAATGGCCTCTGAACACCGTGAGTTTTTCCTTCTTCGGGTCGCTCCACACTAGAACCATGCTAACCACCTGATTTGTGGCGGCAATGTAAAGAAGTAGTGGGTCTTTCTCTTGTGGAGACACAACGACGGGAGGTGTCGAAAGTGTCCTTTTGAGGTCTTCAAAAGCGTGTTGAGCTTCTTTGGTCCATTCAAATTTATCTGACTTCCTCATTAGAGTGTAAAATGGTAGTGTTTTTTCTCCTAGTCGAGCAATGAAGCGGTTGAGTGCTGCCACTCTCCCAGCCAACTGTTGTACACCTCGTAAATTTGTTGTCTTTTTCATTGTCCAAAATTTCCTGTATTTTCTCGGGATTGGCTTCGATTCCTCTTATTGATACCAGATATCCGAGGAATTGCCCTGCTGGGACTCCAAAGGAACACTTTGTCAGGTTTAATTTGATGCAAAACTTATCGAGATTTTTGAATGTTTCTTAGAGATCCTTGATAAGGGATGATCCTTGCTTTGTTGTAACTATCACGTCATCAATATATACTTGCTCGTTTGTGCCAATTTGGCTTCCCAAGCAATTGCAGCATCCGTTGGTATGTTGCTCCGGCGTTCTTGAGACCGAAGGGCATTATTGTGTAGCAGAATACACCATAAGGTGTAATGAATGCGGTTTTATCCTAATCTTCCTCCTTCATCCGAATATGGTAGCATCCTGAATGTGCATACAAAAAGGAAAGACATTCGCATCCTGCAGTCGCATCGATTATTTGATCGATTCGCGGCAGTGGGAAGTGATCCTTTAGACAATGCTTATTTAATGCGGTGAAGTCAATGCACATCCACAGTTCTTTGGTGTTTTTCTTCAGGACGCATACTGGGTTTGCGACCCATTCAGTTCCTTTATAAATTCGGCGTCAGTGAGGCGATGTAGCTCTTTCCCAATAGCTTTGCGCTTTGTTTCTGCGAAACGACAAAGCGATTGCTTTACCGTCTTTGCTTTTGGATCTAAAACTAATGCGTGCTGAACAAGTTCCCTAGGAATTCCCAGCATGTCAGAAGGTAGATGATGGCTCAATGCACGGCGCCCAGAAAAATTCTTGATGGGGGTGTTGATGTAGAGCTCATTGGGAACCCCAAGAGGAAGGTATGATGAGCACAGCAGCAAGTTTCCCTCAGCAAGGAAACACCCCAAAGGTGTTACTAGCTAAGCTTTGGCAGGGCGCACTACCGGTGCTAGTAGCAACGTGGAGACCCGCACAACACAACCACAGAACTTTGTCCCTAACTTGCGATGAGGTTGTCAATCTCACCGTGTTCTGCAAAAAACAAAGGATTAAACGTACCGAATGGAAAGAAGTAAAAGTTTGCAGAAAGTAAACACAAAGAAGTAAACAGTTTGTAGATTGAATGTAATAAACAAGGACCGGGATCCATAGTTCACTAGAGGTGGCTCTCCTTAGATAGATAACATGTTGGGTGAACAAATTACAGTGGGGCAATTGACAAACACCGAGAAAGCAATACATGCATATACTAATCATCTTGAATCCTTTGAGACTTGATTGGGCATTACAACATAATACATAGACCGCCATCCAACTGCATCTATGACTAATAATCCACCTTCAGGTTATCATCCGAACCCCCTCCAGTATTAAGTTGCAAGCAACAGATTATTGCTTTACGAACTGCGTGTAAAGTAAACAATACGATTTTTCTATAAACAAAGGATTGTTGTTTTCTCCCTAGTAGCAATAGCACATCTAGTACCTTAGAGATTTCTGTCACTTCCCCAGATTACCAGAGGCATGAACCCACTATCGAGAACTGTTGGAGTTGCTAGCATCTACTTGGCCAAGATAGCTACTAACAACGGAAAGCATGCAAGATCTCAAATAACAAAGACATGATAGAATCAATAATCAATCTGAAATAGCATTTCAATATCCATCGGATCCCCGCAAACACAACATGTAGAATTACAAATAGATGATCTTGATCATGAACGGAGCTCACAAGATCTAAACATGAAAGCACAAAGGAGGAAAACCTGCCATCTAGCTACTACATGGATCCGTAGTCCAAGGATGAACTACTCACGCATCACACCGGAGGCTTGCATGGTGATGAAGAAGGCCTCCAGGGTGAATTCCCCTCTCCGGCAGGGTGCCGGGAAGAGCTTCAGATCCCTCCCGATCCAGGGATGGAGATGACGGCGGCTACAGACTCTTTCGTGGATTTTTGATCGGGCACTTAGGGTTTTCGTCCCGAGGGCAATATATAGGCGGAAGGAGAGGCCGAGGGGGTGACGGGAGCGGCCACACGACCCCCTGGCGTGGGCCAGGCCTGGCCGCGCGGCCAAGTGGTGTGGTGCCCCCTGGCTCCTCTCCGTCTCGTATTCTGGCACTTGATGACATCCGGAAAAATAGGCACTTTGGCTTTTGTCCCGTCCAATTCCGAGAATATTCATTTTCTGACTTTCCTAGAACCAAAAACAACAGAAAACAGGCAGCTGGCACTATGGCTCTTGTTAATAGGTTAGTCCAAGAAATCATATGAAAAGTACTCCAAAGTTGGACAAAACACAATAAAGTGGATAAAACCAAGCATGGAACATCAAAAATTATAGATACATTTGCAATGTATCAGTAGCTATGCAAAGATTTCCCAGTGCTCACGAAGGAACTTGATGAGCGCGCTTTCCTATGCAGGACCAAGGTTGGAAGCTACAAATGTCGTCTTCTTCGGGTCGGTGGGGTGGATCTGTACTTCTTTTGTGTCTTTCATAGTGAAGAAGGCCTGGTCGGGATTGACACGTGTTACTACTAGAGGTTCTGTGGTTGTTGTCATTTTGAGTTCCTCGAACTCTATTGCCATCCCGAAAGATTTAGAAATTTTGTTGAAATCCCTATCACAATTGTCGGATCTTATGAAACTTTAATTTTACTATTACGATTCCCTTTGGTGCTCGCATCTTCATGACTAAGTATGCATATTGCGGGACTGCCATAAATCTTGTGAAAGTCGGGCGTCCCTGGATCACGTGATACTATGATGGCCAATCCATGACTTCGAACTTGAGTTTTTCCCGCCTGAAATTTTCTTTGGATCCGAAAACAACGTCAAGGAAAAATTTACTGAAAGGAATTTTGGCTTTACCTGGTACTATGCCGTGGAAGGATGTTTCTGTTGGTGCTAGATTTTCCAAGGGGTAGTTCTTTGCCCTTAGTGTTTTCGCGTAGATCAAGTTTATGCTGCTTCCTGTGTCCATGAAGACCTTTCTCATGTCGAACCTACCAATTTGTGCTTCAACTATCAATGCCGAATGACCCGGTCTTGGTACTTGATGTGGGTGATCAGCTCTATTGAATGTGATTTCCTTCTCTGACTAGTGGAGATACTTGGGTGTGGCTAGTGGAGCCACCTCTGCTATGTTTACTCGTCTTGTGATTAGCTTCTGAATTCTGTTTGATGGATGCCCTTTTTGAATCATTGACATTGCCCCCTTTGACCTAGGGTATTCGGTGTTTTGATCAGTTGTGTTTTATGGTTGCCCTGCTGGCGGAGGTGGCGCACCAATGGCCAGCGTGCCAGGCGTGGATGTGTATCCTCGTCTTGCTGCTTCGGTCGCTTTTGCATTGCATAGCTCTTTGCATTTTAAGAACGTTCGATAGTATTTCATGAGGTGGTTGGATTTTCTTTTCCCTATTGAGTCGACATAAAAGTGCATATTACATGGCCCTTCCAGTATTTGCATTGCGGACATGGGTGGGTCCTGAGCTCGTGGCTGATATCGCTGCGTTGATTGGCTTCCTCCGCCTTCTTCCCTGTTGCGGCGGTACCCGTTGTTGTAGTCGTCATTCCTATTATTGCCTTCACCCAAAAAACTGGCTACGGCATAACTTGGTCCTAAGTTTCCATCATTATTTCATCGCCTCCTATCGTTGCCACGCTTATCCCTGTTTCTTTCGGGTGACCGTGTTCGTTTGTTATGTAACACATCCTCTCCATCAGCCTAGCGATTTGCTATGTCCATTAGCTGTAAGATTGTATTGGGTTTGACTCGACCTAGTTCTTCTATGAATTCTCGGCGACATAGGCCGTCATTGATGGCATCAATGGCCCTTTCATCGAATATGGATTCATCCTATTTTTGATGATGTTCCATCGCTGGATAAATGCTCTTATTGACTCTTCGGTCTTCTGTTTGCATGCCCGTAATTGCTCTAGAGATGCAGGTTGCTTGAATGTGGACTAAAAGTGTCGGATGAACTTGTCTTTGAGATCGTTCCAGCTACGAATAGAGTCTTCTGGTAGTTGTCTGAGCCATGACCTTGCAGCGCCGGTAAGGTGCAATTGTAAACTTTGCATTGCGGTGGCTATAGAGCCGCCCTGTAACTTGAAAGTTGCTAGGTAATCTGCTAGACAAGCTTTAGGTTCTTGGAGTCCATCGTATTTTTGACGGTCATGCGGAAGTTTAAAGTCCTTGGGTACTAAGGTTTTGCGAATCCGCTGAGTGAAGCAGCTGGCTCCGCATAAATTGTAGTCATCTTTATTATCACCGTCATGATCTCTTCGACTGCGGTTTTCGTCTCTTGTGTTGCTTCGTGGCTCCAGTCCTGAAAGATGTTCTCGATGTGGCGACCGCGATTGCCGGGTGTGCCCCGCTTGCCGAAGGCTACTGCGGCGACGTGGAGATCTGCCGGGTTGATGCGTAATTCCTTGTTCTTCCTGTGCGAGAGTTTCTCCTACCATGCCGAGGTTCATCAGGGCGGAGTGGTGGAGAGCTAGACAAGGATCATCGGGTGCAGATTGAGTTGTGCTCAGATATGTTTGTGTGGCCCCAATTGCTGCTTGAGCCGTTTTTGCTTTGATGTTTCCTGCTTGATTTACTGACATAAACGATAGATCAAGGTCTCGGATCAGTTTGTTTCTTTCTGTTTCAGGGATGTTCTGTAATCGAGATGTTCCCCTTCCTGGCGGTGCTCCTCCTATTACGCTCCCAGACCTTCAGGTAGACCTTAGTTGAGCCCGTCGTAGGCTGGATTCATCGACTAACCTCTTTCTTTCATCGAGTTGCCTCTGCATCCTTAGTAGGTCTCTCTTCTTGTGGTGAAGCAAGTATTGATATGCTAATAAATCTTCATGTGAGGCGTCGGCTGTCATTGGAACTGCACCCGAAATTGCTTCCTTGGCCTTTTTCCATGCTGCCGCTAGTAGCCAAAGAGTTCGCCTCTCTTCCCTGTTTTGTTCTGTTCTTCCTCCTGGGACTATGTGTTTGTCCGCTGTTTCTCCTCCATTTCCGTGGTCCCCTTCGTTGTTGTGGTTTTCTGCATTGTCATCCGATAAAATATCATTGGGATCGAGGATAGGGTTACAATTAGAATCGCGTGGTGTCGAGGTATTTCCGTTAACCATGCACACTTGGTGGCGTGTCATGTATGGGCATGTGTCATCATCATCTGAACCGAGGGAGACATTGTCGGGTGGATCAGTGAAATCCATTGTTTTTTGTTCTGGGTAGATTTCTGCATCCTTATCCCGAAGTCGATGCTTTTGATTCTTTCTTAGGGTTCAGGGTTTGCTGGGATTGTTCCATGTGGTGGAGTTAGTGGGGGGTCTGATCCGACGGAGAGATTGTCGTAAAGACCATCAAGGTCCCCCAGATTCATCTCATCTTGCTTGTTTTCTTCGGTTGCTTTGATTTCTGCCATGGTCTCCATGGAGGATCTGACGGATGATGTTGGTATCACCGTAACTGCAGTCTTTTCCACCGACGGTTTTAATGTAGTCAGGGCCGAAGGGTGTGATTCTTGGGGGTCTTCTACTCGGAATTGGAAGCTTCCGATGATTAGATCGGATCCACCGGTGGGTACTATCATAGGGGTGGGCAGGTGTGGAACCGCTTTGGTTGGGTTGCTGCTTGGAAAAGAGAGTTCCGCCGAATCCATGGTTCCAATGTTCAAGTTTCCCACAAACGGCGCCAATTGACGAGGTGTAACCTCGATAATGTCCATGGAGAAGGACTTAGGGTTTTACAAAATAGAATGATGGGGATTGCGTCAGATGTCAGGAGAACAATGGAGTAAAATTCGCCTGAATATTTGGTGAATCACACTATTACAAATCACTTGGGAATTTTTTGGTGATCTTGCCTAGGCTTCTCCCGTCCTATATATAATAGGTCGGGTCTCAAAGCTATATGCGGATAGGTTACATATACGTAATTACAGTACCAACACGATGTCGGTCCTTTTTCCTCTTTCCTAATACAACTACAGCCTTTGTCGGTTGCTCCTTTTGAGCCATCATCTTGACTCTCTATGGGCCGTAAGCCTTTATTTCAGGCATGGGTAGCAAAATATAGGTACCCAAGTAATCATACCTACATCAGAGACGAATAGCTCCAAGTCGAGCAACAGTAGCAAAGCTGTCCTCGTAGTCCATACCTTCTATCTGAGCATACCCGTGCGCCACTAACCTTGCTTTATTTCTTGTGAAATTTCCCATCTTGATTGTTCTTGAACACCCACTTGTTCCCAATGACATTGGTGCAATGATATTTAGGCCTCCACTAGAGACCAAAATTCATTGTGGTTGAAGCAATTGAGTTATTCTTGCATGCTAATGACGCAATCTGGATCCTACAAAGCTTCATGTACCTTGAATGGGTCAAAGTTGGACACAAAGGCATGATCCACGAAAGGTTGCAAGATCCTTTTTCTTCTTGCGAGTCTTGATTGCTCTTGATATGATTCCAACAATATTGTGACTTGAATTCCACTTGTAATGGAGGTGGCCTTGATACTCTGGATAATTCTTTCATGGTCAAAAAATTCATCTTTTGGTGGTCCTTAATTATGGACAACATCTTGAGCTTGACCTTGATATGAAGGTTCTTGTTCTTCTTCTTGGTCTTGATCAAAGGGTTGAGGTCTTGGTTCTTGTTCTTTGGTATGTCGATACTCTTGAGTGAGAGGTTCTTCTTGTGGTGCACTTGATGATTTAACTTGAGTAGAGCTAGGCTCCACTTGAGTTGAGCTTGATTCTTCCTCATCATCTTCTTGAGCGTGATCATGAGACTCAATGGGCAGGATATGCCCAATTACCATCAACTTGATGGTTGAGAAGAATCCCCATTACCAACATCATGTGGAACAACTTTCCCCTCTTGGGAGGCATTATCCTCCAAAAATCCATGCCACAAGATACTTCAATACATCCATTGGATTTACTGTAGTATCTATAGGAATGAGAGTTATCCGCATAACCAACAAAGATACCCTCTATATTTTCCGCATGAGAGTTTCCCTCTAGATTCGAATTTACCGATATTTTCTTTCTTATTCTTGACGAGGCACTTGCATCTGAAGATGTGGAAGTAGTTGATTTTGGGCTTGTTATTTGAGATAATCTTGTACATAGTCTTGTCGAATGGAGCACAAAGGAAGAGCCGGTTCGAGTAGTGAACCACAGTAGAAATGGCTTCTCCCCAAAAGTTGTGGGGTGACCTGAAATCACTCAACATTGTTCTTCCCATCTCAATGAGTGTATGGTTCTTCCTTTTAACACCACCATTTTGTTGAGGGGTGTAGGGATCTGAGAATTCATGTTTGATCCCCTCATCTTGAACAAACTCTTGCATGGTGTAGTTCCTGAATTTGATGCCATTGTCAATCCTAATAGTCTTGATCTCTGATTCATAAGTGCATTGGGCTTGCTCAGCTAAGATCATGAAGTTCTTGTAGGTCTCATCCTTTGACTTAAGGAGGAAGATCCAATTATAGCTTGAGTAGTCATCAACGATGACGATCCCATACCTCCTTCCACGAAGAGTATCATAGTGTGATGGACCGAAGAGATAGAAATGAAGGAGCTCCAAAGGCCTTGAGGTGGTCACCTTGCTCTTGGATGGATGGTTCTTGCTAAGTTGCTTCCCTAAGATGCAAGAACTACATACACGATATTTCTCAAAAGAGACACCGGTTAGTCCAACAATATGCTCACCCTTTAGGAGTTGTTTAGGATGTCTCATGTTGACGTGGCCTAGGTGGCGATGCCAAATCCATCCCTCGTCAACCTTGTCCATTATACATGTGTGAAGAGAGGGGCTCTCTTACGAGAGTTAGACCACGTAAAGGTTGTCTTCCACATATCCAACAAGTACCAAAGTGGTATTATCACTCCTAAAGACTTTCACAAAAGTTCTAGAAAAAATAGGAATCATAACTGGCATCCGCAAGATGTTTAAGTGAAAGCAATTTGTAGCCAAGGTTTTCAACAAGCATGAACTCTAGATACAAAGTCTTGGAGACCACCAAATTGCCATAACCTAGTGCATTTCCTTTAGAATTATCTCCAAAGGTGATGCTTGATGTTGAATTGACATCATGAATGAATTGGTAAAGCCCACTTCTACCGACGGTCATATGATTGGTGCATCCACTATCAAATACCAATTTTGACCCACTAGAGGCATAACCCTACAAAATCAAGACTTCGTTTTAGGAACATATTGAGTAATGTATCCCCTAGCATTAGCAACAAGATCTTGGTACCCAAATTGAGTACCATATATAAGCATAACCATTACTAGGGCCAGCATATGTAGCATACACACCCCCTTGAGTGCCCTTACATAGAACATAGGATGGGTTAGATTTCCCCGCAAGTTTATGATTGGGGTTGCCCATTGTGGCTCCCCCATTCACAACTTTCTTCTTGGTTTGGTTATACACCTTGTGCCCTTCTTGCACAAATATAACCTTCTTAGGTGGAATGGAACCACCTTTGTTGTTCTTTAGGTTAAACCTAATTCCTTGCTTTTGAGCTCTAACCTTTTGACGAGAAAGAATCTCATCAAGCATATTGCCCTTAGAAGTAGGTGTGGAATGCTACTTATCAAGTTGTTCTTTCAACTTCTTATTATCCTCAATGAGAGGAGCTTGATCAATGGTAGAGTTAGACGTACATGCAATATTTTCAACAATAATTGGATCCTTCAATATAGCAAGAGCCTTTTCATGAGTAACCCAAAGTTGATCATGATTCTCCCCAAGTTTTATGAGCTCACACTTGACAATCAAGTTATCATTTTCAAGGTTTTGAAGGTGCTTAGTGAGATAAGCATGAGAAATATCAAGTTCCTTATTTTAGGCATCAAGCTCTTGGGATAAATAATTATCCCTATCAAGAGTATCCATATCTTTTGCCTTATTAAGTTCAAAGATTTCAATTTGTTGTTTAAGAAAAGAAAGTAGTGTTCTTTTCTTCACTTAGCTCTTGCATGAGGAGATTGAATCTCTATTTATCATCTTCAATATGATATTCCAGGTTATAATGGTCTTATCATGTGAGTTGACAAGATCCATTAATTGCTTGAATTTAGCACAAGCATTGCTAGGAAGAGACACCATAATTTTATACATTTCTTGTATGTAGTTTTCATCAAACTCATCATTGTCACTATCATTATCATCCAAGGTTCTAGAGAGAGATGGAGGAGAACAAATTACCATGGAGCTTATTGACATAAGGCAAGTGTCGGCCACCTTAGGAGTAGGGATTCAACATCGTAGTCCTTGGTGTAATCATAGGTGTAGACTGACCCGGGTTTGGAAAAAGCCAAACCAGCCACACCCACAACCTTCTCCACATCTCCGCTCTCCACATTGGATATGTACTCTTTTCCTAGGAGTCCCTTGACATATCTTCTCTTGTTCTACTTGAGTCTCTCATTGATGGGGTTGGGCCTCAATATTGGCTTGGTGCCCTCTTCATACTTAGGCTTGTCGAGCCTTTTCTCAAATGCGAACTTGTCGGCAAAGTGATCCGCTTGATCACTGTTGTGACCTCGGATCGTGTAAGATCCTAAGTCCCTGTGATTAACATGCTAGTCCCTGGATCATTAGCTAGCACTCACAGTCGATGAAATATCATGTAAAACACAAGTCTTTATTACATGAATCGGATAATCCAGAGTTTACATTATTACAACAGAAGCAAAATATATACAACTTGGAGTCCCATCAATGCCACAGGCAGGTTGAGTGAAGACTCGCGATCCTAGCGCACCTTTCAACGATCTCCAAATTCTGCACATAAAACGTGCAGCCAAACAAGTTGGTCAATACTTTGAATGTATTGGCAAATTACACCAAGGAAAGAACAAGACTAACTCTACATGCAAGGCTAGAGTAGGCTTTGGGGTTCATTTGCGTAAAGCCAATTTTATCAAGGTAATGAGAAAAGAGGAAGAAAGTTTTCCCTACTTTGTAAACTTTGATAAATAGTATAGGGTCAAATGGAACACGAGGATATTACTCACCAAGTGCCCAATCAACCTAACACTTGGATATTACACACCAGGTGGCACTTGGATATTACGCACCAAGTTACTTGGATATGACACACCAAGTTCCCAAATTCCCACCTATTAGCGATATTACGCACGCCATAGGGTTTGAAAAAAACTTTTGTTTGAAAAGAGAGAGGAAGATCTTTCAGAGGCTCCATCCTTCAGATGCTCAAAATGTTCTTTTCCGTGAACACGGCTGATCGATCAGATTGCAATACTCTCGAGAGGTTGTGCACTTTCCCCACAATCCACGATCAAGTCCTTTTACAGACAAGACCATGGCGAAGCCTTCCCTTAGTAGCCCCTCTACCAGCTGGATCCAACCGTGCCAGAACCTCCAAATGTTGGTACCCCGGTGAGGTTTCCCACTAAGTACTAAGCCAAGACAGAGCCCATATGTATTGTGGTTGCACGGGAAGCTTCTGAATTCTGAAACATGGCAGACTTCTTTGATTCCTGGGCGGCCGTCCTCCACCAAAATCTCACTCGTTGTCCCGACAACCATTCCGCCTAGAAGAAAACTTAGTTTTATTTTGAAGGGGTTTTGGAGAAGAAAGTTCGCTCGAGAGAGCTATCATACTTAGAAAATTCTTGAGTCTTTCGAACCCTCCCAACGGTATTTGATATATATATAGCATAGCAAGCAATACTTAGCAAGATAGGGGGAACCTATTAGGACGGAAAATCCTCAGTATAAAGCTACTCAAGGCATACTACAAAACCGCACTTGCAAAAATAGTAATGAGAAAGCTACTAAAAACCTACACATGCATACTACAAGATTTTGAAGAGTAAAACATGCATAGTCAAAAACTGGGACATAACATGAACAAGTGGTGTAACTTGCCTTGATCCGAGCAGCAATCTACACAACAATGCTCCTCAGCGCACTCCGAGCAATCTAACGAAGCAAACAAGGATCCAATCACAATTTGCACAAAACAAGTCACGAAGTCAAATATGCATGCATGCAACATGGTAATATGCAAGGGTGGGTTTGATTTCGGCCAAGGGTCTTAACCAGGGGTGTTGTTGAGTTGGGGATGTCATTAGAATCGATTTCCCACAGATTTTAGGTATTTTGGATAAAACCCTAATTAACCAGGCTTGAAACTAGATCTACAGCTCTAATCTATCTCGAAACATATCTAAACACCCTAAGCAAGATATGATAATTTTATACAGAAGGTATTGTCAAAACAAGGCCAACGCAACAAGAATCAACTAAAACGGAGTTACGGATAATTTTCTAGAATTAAAATACTCTAATCTAAACTTTTAACTCTACTGCAAGATTTCCGTGGCAAAATAGTAATATTATTGTAGATCTGTGTTCTACTCAAAAATATGAATCCAACGGTATATTATACGCAATTTTTGGACTAATAATCTAATTTCTATGAATTTTACAAGATTACAGCTATAATCTGCAATTTTAAATTCGAACGGAATATTCCAGAGAATATTCCGCTGACTGGACAGGTTGACTGGGACTAAATGCTGACCTGACGACGACGTGGCGGTGACGAGGCAACTGATCGGGATGATTGAATCTCGACCGTCGGGATGAGATCCGGTGGCTAGAAGAGAAGTTGGCTCAAAATAGACCCGATTTTGCCTAACAAAGGACTAGAAGTAGATCTGTGTTAGAGAGATAAAACCGTAGATCAAAACGAAAAACTTTGAACATGAAAGTTGTGGAGGATGATTAGATCTACCTTTTTACCAAAGGGATTTGGATTCCAAAAAACGAGCGCGAGTAGATCTTGGAATTACGCCATCAGATCTGAAATATTGCGTTGCGAAATTCTCCGGCTGTGGTGGATGAAAAGAGGTGAGGTTTGTCGGAATTGAAAGATTTCGACGAGATCTACAACTTTCGTGTTGAAGCCAAAGGCAGCCGACAAAGTTTAGATGGGTTTAGAAGCGAAATACGATTCGGTGGGGTGTAGATTCGGGATTTCGGGAAGGAGAAGTGTTATAGCTGTGGCTCCGATGGATTACTTAGGCTTTTATGATGATGGGAGGATAGATCTTGGAGTAGGGAACAAGTAGAAACAAACGGAAGTCAATTCGGAGTTGTAGATAAAAAGTTATAAGTGTTTGAATAGAGATAGATTTAGAAAACAGATTTTCGCACGCTTTTTAAAGCGGAGGTGGGATATCCCGTACGATGGCTGGTTCGGTCGGCTGAGGTGGGCCGGCCGGCGGCCCATTTCTTTTTTTTCTTTTTTTTTCTATTTTGGTATTTTCTTTATATCTTTTGCATACGAACTCCAAATGACATGATTCTTGTTTCTAAATTTTTCTAAAATTCCATAGATCATTATAAGATCATATTTATAACATTTTCACTAGTTTGGAGATGATTTGTTTATAAATGTCTTTATATTCCTTATAGGAACATTTGGGTAAATCAACTATCGGATCTAGATATTAGAATTTGGATTCAATTTTTGGGCACTTTGCATGGATGCAAAGGAATGCTTATGAATGCTTCATGATTTTTGTTTTTGCAAACATTCACACAAATCCTAAAGCTAAAACTCAATTCACGCCTTTTTGCCTATATGGCTACTTAGGTATTATCAAAAAGGATATAGGGTTTTATGCATTTGGCCTTATATGGCTACTATGCAATATTTCTAAATAGCTTCTTAGGGTTTTATTTTAACCACTCAACCAAAACACACAATGCCACAAATGCCCAAAACAACAAGTTCAATCATGTAACATGAAGGAACACATTCTTAACATCCAATGAAAATGAAGATGTCATGTTATCTTCTCTCTTTTCAAGCAAGTGGTGAAAAGCATCTAGAATGGTTTCATAAATCGAAGTAGAGACTTTAAGGGTCAAATAGGGAAATTAGAATATCACTCCACCATAATTGGGAAAGTCATTTTATTCCCTCTCTTTAATCATCTAAGCATGGTTGGATATTTAAAGAATCAAATAGTTGAAAAGAAAATGAAAACAAGTTGGATAGTCCTGTAAATCCAATCTCATACAAGTTTTCTAAATTCAAGGAAGGAAAATCATAACAGAAAGTTTCTTTTCTTTGAGAAATTTCAACAAAGTCAAACAATTCAACCAAGTTATTTTATTAACTTTACATTCCAAAATTAGGAGAATTTTGGGATGTGACAAACTACCACCCTTAAAAGGAATCTCGTCCCGAGATTCGGGAAGGCTAGAAAGAAATAGGTTCAGGATACAGTAGAGTGCTACCACCCTTAAAAAAATGTCTCCCTTCAGGTATACCAAATTTGGTGTGTACTACTTTGGACTCACATCTCTTATAGTTAAGCTTCTATCCATTGTGAAGGGCTTCAAAGCTTCTAGCCTTTTGATGTCTTGATGTTTTTGTCTTTTCTTTCACATATGGATGACGAAGTGAGGCCATTTTAGAAGCACCTATGAAATGACGATTTCTTCTTGTTGGTCTTCAAAGGCTTGGTGCATCATCCACCATTTGGGTGTTCTCCTGTAGCTATTGATTGATATGATAGAATATCATCTTTGCATTTGTTCGCGTCATTTGCTTCATCTTCATGTCCTTAATTTAGTCTTCTTGCTTCGTGGGTTTAAGATAGAAAGAATAGAATCTAGGATGGAGATAGATATACCCCATACAAGCAAACAACCAAACGAAATATCAAATTAAGCCAATTTCACTCAAACAATTTTTTTTAATACCGCAAGAAATTGAGAACAACATTGGGGGTAAGCATTTATCGTTGTGTTTCCTAAAACTTGAAGCACTTGCGTGTTGTTTATCTTTAAGGACTTGTAGCATCCTCCACCATGTGAGTGTTCTTCTTTTGATGGCGCCCTCATTCAAGTTCTTCGGTTTGTCTCCCTTCTTCCGTCTTCAAGATTTAAGGTAGGGAGAGTAAAGTCTATCAAGAAGGACATGAACAACCCAGACAAACAAATTTTTTATTGAAAATAAGTATTATTTGCTGTTGTCAAGAAAACCACACAAATGGCAGCTCACAAATCACCGCATCTAATCGTAGTGTAGTCTATCCAACTTTGGTTTCTAATGGGTCACTTGAAATCTTCATGATCTTCATAATCTTCATTGTCTTTGAGGTCTTCGGTCAATAACTTTAACTTAAGGCCTTCGATGTTTTTGGTACTTTCTTTGAAGTCTTCAATTCTCGTAGCTTCAGTCTTGAACATCTTCTACAGAGGTTCTCAAGTCCTAACTTGAGCAAGATGGTCTTCTCTAGAAAGGTAGTCTTGAGAGGAGTTTCTTCTTGAAGTTCATAGCGGTCATTTCTAATTTTGAAAAGAAGATACTTAAGAAATTTTAAACTCCAAAGATAGATGATGAGAAGTATGAGATTTTTTTTTTCTGAAATAACTTAGAAAATATTAATCCTAAGGCTTTTCCAATGCTAGGTCCACGATCTACAGTCAACTTATACTCTGATACCATCTGTTGCAACCTCGGATCGTGTAAGATCCTAAGTCCCTGTGATTAACATGCTAGTCCCTGGATCATTAGCTAGCACTCACAGTCGATGAAATATCATGTAAAACACAAGTCTTTATTACATGAATCGGATAATCCAGAGTTTACATTATTACAACAGAAGCAAAATATATACAACTTGGAGTCCCATCAATGCCACAGGCAGGTTGAGTGAAGACTCGCGATCCTAGCGCACCTTTCAACGATCTCCAAATTCTGCACATAAAACGTGCAGCCAAACAAGTTGGTCAATACTTTGAATGTATTGGCAAATTACACCAAGGAAAGAACAAGACTAACTCTACATGCAAGGCTAGAGTAGGCTTTGGGGTTCATTTGCGTAAAGCCAATTTTATCAAGGTAATGAGAAAAGAGGAAGAAAGTTTTCCCTACTTTGTAAACTTTGATAAATAGTATAGGGTCAAATGGAACACGAGGATATTACTCACCAAGTGCCCAATCAACCTAACACTTGGATATTACACACCAGGTGGCACTTGGATATTACGCACCAAGTTACTTGGATATGACACACCAAGTTCCCAAATTCCCACCTATTAGCGATATTACGCACGCCATAGGGTTTGAAAAAAACTTTTGTTTGAAAAGAGAGAGGAAGATCTTTCAGAGGCTCCATCCTTCAGATGCTCAAAATGTTCTTTTCCGTGAACACGGCTGATCGATCAGATTGCAATACTCTCGAGAGGTTGTGCACTTTCCCCACAATCCACGATCAAGTCCTTTTACAGACAAGACCATGGCAAAGCCTTCCCTTAGTAGCCCCTCTACCAGCTGGATCCAACCGTGCCAGAACCTCCAAATGTTGGTACCCCGGTGAGGTTTCCCACTAAGTACTAAGCCAAGACAGAGCCCATATGTATTGTGGTTGCACGGGAAGCTTCTGAATTCTGAAACATGGCAGACTTCTTTGATTCCTGGGCGGCCGTCCTCCACCAAAATCTCACTCGTTGTCCCGACAACCATTCCGCCTAGAAGAAAACTTAGTTTTATTTTGAAGGGGTTTTGGAGAAGAAAGTTCGCTCGAGAGAGCTATCATACTTAGAAAATTCTTGAGTCTTTCGAACCCTCCCAACGGTATTTGATATATATATAGCATAGCAAGCAATACTTAGCAAGATAGGGGGAACCTATTAGGACGGAAAATCCTCAGTATAAAGCTACTCAAGGCATACTACAAAACCGCACTTGCAAAAATAGTAATGAGAAAGCTACTAAAAACCTACACATGCATACTACAAGATTTTGAAGAGTAAAACATGCATAGTCAAAAACTGGGACATAACATGAACAAGTGGTGTAACTTGCCTTGATCCGAGCAGCAATCTACACAACAATGCTCCTCAGCGCACTCCGAGCAATCTAACGAAGCAAACAAGGATCCAATCACAATTTGCACAAAACAAGTCACGAAGTCAAATATGCATGCATGCAACATGGTAATATGCAAGGGTGGGTTTGATTTCGGCCAAGGGTCTTAACCAGGGGTGTTGTTGAGTTGGGGATGTCATTAGAATCGATTTCCCACAGATTTTAGGTATTTTGGATAAAACCCTAATTAACCAGGCTTGAAACTAGATCTACAGCTCTAATCTATCTCGAAACATATCTAAACACCCTAAGCAAGATATGATAATTTTATACAGAAGGTATTGTCAAAACAAGGCCAACGCAACAAGAATCAACTAAAACGGAGTTACGGATAATTTTCTAGAATTAAAATACTCTAATCTAAACTTTTAACTCTACTGCAAGATTTCCGTGGCAAAATAGTAATATTATTGTAGATCTGTGTTCTACTCAAAAATATGAATCCAACGGTATATTATACGCAATTTTTGGACTAATAATCTAATTTCTATGAATTTTACAAGATTACAGCTATAATCTGCAATTTTAAATTCGAACGGAATATTCCAGAGAATATTCCGCTGACTGGACAGGTTGACTGGGACTAAATGCTGACCTGACGACGACGTGGCGGTGACGAGGCAACTGATCGGGATGATTGAATCTCGACCGTCGGGATGAGATCCGGTGGCTAGAAGAGAAGTTGGCTCAAAATAGACCCGATTTTGCCTAACAAAGGACTAGAAGTAGATCTGTGTTAGAGAGATAAAACCGTAGATCAAAACGAAAAACTTTGAACATGAAAGTTGTGGAGGATGATTAGATCTACCTTTTTACCAAAGGGATTTGGATTCCAAAAAACGAGCGCGAGTAGATCTTGGAATTACGCCATCAGATCTGAAATATTGCGTTGCGAAATTCTCCGGCTGTGGTGGATGAAAAGAGGTGAGGTTTGTCGGAATTGAAAGATTTCGACGAGATCTACAACTTTCGTGTTGAAGCCAAAGGCAGCCGACAAAGTTTAGATGGGTTTAGAAGCGAAATACGATTCGGTGGGGTGTAGATTCGGGATTTCGGGAAGGAGAAGTGTTATAGCTGTGGCTCCGATGGATTACTTAGGCTTTTATGATGATGGGAGGATAGATCTTGGAGTAGGGAACAAGTAGAAACAAACGGAAGTCAATTCGGAGTTGTAGATAAAAAGTTATAAGTGTTTGAATAGAGATAGATTTAGAAAACAGATTTTCGCACGCTTTTTAAAGCGGAGGTGGGATATCCCGTACGATGGCTGGTTCGGTCGGCTGAGGTGGGCCGGCCGGCGGCCCATTTCTTTTTTTTCTTTTTTTTTCTATTTTGGTATTTTCTTTATATCTTTTGCATACGAACTCCAAATGACATGATTCTTGTTTCTAAATTTTTCTAAAATTCCATAGATCATTATAAGATCATATTTATAACATTTTCACTAGTTTGGAGATGATTTGTTTATAAATGTCTTTATATTCCTTATAGGAACATTTGGGTAAATCAACTATCGGATCTAGATATTAGAATTTGGATTCAATTTTTGGGCACTTTGCATGGATGCAAAGGAATGCTTATGAATGCTTCATGATTTTTGTTTTTGCAAACATTCACACAAATCCTAAAGCTAAAACTCAATTCACGCCTTTTTGCCTATATGGCTACTTAGGTATTATCAAAAAGGATATAGGGTTTTATGCATTTGGCCTTATATGGCTACTATGCAATATTTCTAAATAGCTTCTTAGGGTTTTATTTTAACCACTCAACCAAAACACACAATGCCACAAATGCCCAAAACAACAAGTTCAATCATGTAACATGAAGGAACACATTCTTAACATCCAATGAAAATGAAGATGTCATGTTATCTTCTCTCTTTTCAAGCAAGTGGTGAAAAGCATCTAGAATGGTTTCATAAATCGAAGTAGAGACTTTAAGGGTCAAATAGGGAAATTAGAATATCACTCCACCATAATTGGGAAAGTCATTTTATTCCCTCTCTTTAATCATCTAAGCATGGTTGGATATTTAAAGAATCAAATAGTTGAAAAGAAAATGAAAACAAGTTGGATAGTCCTGTAAATCCAATCTCATACAAGTTTTCTAAATTCAAGGAAGGAAAATCATAACAGAAAGTTTCTTTTCTTTGAGAAATTTCAACAAAGTCAAACAATTCAACCAAGTTATTTTATTAACTTTACATTCCAAAATTAGGAGAATTTTGGGATGTGACAATGACAATTGTATCAAGTCATTTCATTTTCACTAGTTCACGTCAAGCTTCTCCTTCTCTGGAACTTCAAGTTCTTAGTGAAAAGGGCAAGTTGAGAGAGCATCTCATCAACTTCACCCATTTGATCTGGATCATTCTCTTCTTCACTTACTTCATCCAATTGCACATGCTTGGCCTTTAATGCTAGGGTGTGATATGTTCCCATAGCACGGTTGATCTCCTTAACCCTCTTTCCCTCATTTTACAAATTATCCGTGGCAACAAAGTATGACACTAGATCATCGGGAGAAAGAATTTCTAGCATCAAGAAGTTGCAAGTTTAAGGCAAGATGTCTATCGTCGGTTGCAATCTAGGCAACAATCTTGAACTTGATGAACTCATCATTCACATTGAAACCATCATCATACTTGTCACAACCAAGACCCGTTATCTTCACACAGAGAGCAACAATTCTTGCATAGGCCTGAGAGATCATCTCGCCTTCTTTATTCATGAACAAGTTCATCTCTGACTTGGAAGCTTTGTACTTGGAATTTTGAGTGAGGGACATTCCCTATTTAAGGACGACAGTCCTATCCCAAAGCTCCTTGGCAATATCAATCTCATTAACTCGATCAATAAGAGTGTGGTGAATGGCACTCCGAATCTTGTCACAAGGCGTAGAATTGAGTTGTCGATCCTCTCTCAGGGTGAAGTTGGTGGGATCATGTGGGTTGAAGCCATTGAGCACAATCTCCCATAGCTCCACACTACAGCTGCGAAGATGAGATTCCATAATAGCTTTCCAATAGAAAAATTGAGTTCCGTCAAATTGGGGTGTGAGGCTCGACCATTAATATGAGGCATGATATTCTTCTACTTAGGATATATATAAGGGAATTGATTACGGGTCATGGATACCTTAGATGGGTCGATCTCATGAGAGCACTCCACAACATTGTCCTTCTCGATGTCCAACTGCCTCCCTTGAGGTACTACCGAAGGGTTACCAAGAAAAGCGCCATCGCCAAAACCCTTAAGACACCTTCTAGGTAGCTCATTCGAGCGAGGAGGTAGAAATACACCTTAGCCGAGGAGCCTACTCTGGCCGCCTCCCGGGCATCGGTCTCAACGGAGGCGACGCCATCGACCGCTTCCTGTCCAACCGGCCCCGTGCAGGAAGGAAGGCCCAAGTACCTTCGCCGAGTGGTATGTCGAAGTTGTGGCGTATTGCGTGGCTATTGTGGCCTCGGGTGAACGAGACACACAAGTGGCATGGAACCGTCAAGCGGTGATGACCGTGAGAGAGAGGGAAAGGTTGTCCTTCGCCAAGATGCCGAGGAGGAACGAAGCAGCCCAACGGCACCACAGGGCGAAGGAGGCCACCGTGGCCAGGTGGGCCAAGGATAACGGCAGCGAGGACATGGCTGCCAACTAGTTTATTAGGCTAATTAGGTTTTGTTATGCTGTAATCTTTTTTTAATGAACTATGGGTGAAAACCCTCTATCATATAGTGAAACCATATGTATACGCGAGGGACCGTACTAGAACAGACTCGGACGCGCGGATTATTCGTCCCCGCAAACCCGACCCAAGTTTAGACCATAAATGCATCGAAACATATCGGTCCAGGGCTATGACTCCGTTTGCGGGTGGGCACTGGATCATGTCCTTGCTCCGATCGGATAGGAACCAGACACGGGCAGTCTGTTTGCAGGCCACCGTTGGGGATGCCCTAAGAGCAAGTTTAATAGTAGAGCTTGTTGCTGGCTATAAGTCATCACCATATCATCTATAGTCAATCTAATAGTCAACATATACAATAGTTCGCTATAAATAAATATACTATTTTATTAGTCCATGATCCACCTTTCACTCTCACAAACTGTCTATAACCACGTGATAGAGTTAACTCTTATATGAGATCCCACTTTTTTCTCTCTCCTCTGCTCTCTCCTCCACCTCATCCAAAATATACTCCCTCCTTCTTAAAATATAAGATGTTTTAGCTTTGTGAAGATGATGTATCTAAACACCTTTCAGTGTGTAGATTCGAAGTGAACCTCTCCGAACCTACAGACTAAAAGACGTTTTATATTTAGATATATTATCTTTACAAAACTAAATATTTTATATTATAAAACAGAGGAAGTAGTATTTAAAGTCTTATAATCTGCTATACATGAGCTTGTACTTGCTCTAAGGCGGGGCAGGCGCGGTCGGCCCACCACGTCGTCTAATAAGCCAAACCAATCCTGACCCTCCTTCTCTCAAACGCCGCAAACTCCTGACCGTCAACTCCCATGGTTGGACCCACATGGTAGTGTCCTCCGCAGCGAGACGGGTCCACGACACAAAACCACCGACCAGCGCAGCAAACACCGCCTCTTCTCACTGTTCCATCATTCCAGAACTTTCGAGAAGTGTCTCCCCCCTACCGGGGCACCTCCCTTCCGAACACGCTAACCCCTCGCCTCTCCCTTCCCCCAAAGGCCCAAACCCTCTTCGTTATCGGCAGCATTCCCGCCTTCTTGGGCCCTCTCGTAGTGCTCTCGCGGCGGAGACACCGTGGCCGGTTGAAACATGAGAAGGTTTATGGACGGGTCGTCGTCAGGGACGAAGGGGATGGCGGATCCGCCGGAGATGATGGAGGCGCTGGCTCAGCGGGTGAGGGCCCTGCGGGCCGCACTGGAGAGCAGCGAGGGGGAAGCGGAGAGCACGGTCGCCGTCCTCGGCTCCTACGAGCACCGCCTATCCGAGATCGAGGCCGCCATGCGCCCCATCCAGGTCGTCTCGCGCCCATTTCCGCTTGGTCTCGACGTCTGTTTGAATTCGAGGGAGAGCCGCGGGAGCGTGCGGTGTCTGATTTTGGGGTGGTAGTGGTGGTGCAGGTGAGTAGGCAGGCAGCCCAGATGGCGCACGACAACATCGACAGGGCGATCAAGGCCGCCAACGACATCCTCGCCCAGGTCGTCATCGCCCGCGAGGTGCGTGTATCTGCTGTGCTCGCCCCCTTCGTTTTTGCATTGAATGCTCTCGTCATGCAGTGAGATTACCGAAAAATATGCAAGGTTCGATTAGGTCGTGAAATCTATGATTCACAGCAGAGGTCGTAATCTAGAAAGGATGGTGATATTTTTTGTTTCGGTCGGCAAGGGGCCGGTGGCATCGCACGCATTGGGAGAGAGTGAGGCGTGAGGGTGCCAAATTTGGACTGCTTTGACATTTGGAGAATGTGCTTGACTAGTTTTGAGCCTTGGTTAACAAGGATGAGTACATGCAGATTTTAATTATGGAGGGGACTAAAGGCGCATAGATGGGCTGTGAGATTGCTTCCATGCTGCTGTAGTCGTGAAGTGCATTTGTTTTTTATGGACAAGGGTTGCATAATGATTAGCCTATTTTATTTTGTTCACTAGTGCTTCATCAATATTTCAGAGGATGCGATGATAACTTTTATAGCAGTAGTGTAGGTCTCACACTGTGATGATACAAGATTTCCTGTACCAAGGTCACTCTTTGTAGATGGGTTTGCACAGTTAAAATTGGGTATATAGTTGCAGGTTTGCACCTACAATTGTGTTAGAGAAGTTTGAACAAAAAGTTTGCTTGGAAAATTTATTTGCATGTTATCCTTTTGAGCTTTAGGCTGAAGCTACGATATTGAAGGGTCCCCATGAGGATCTGGAGAGCTACCTAAAAGCTGTGGGTCATCTGAAAGAAGTTGCTGGCTTCTTTTCCTTGAAGGAGAACTTCAAGAGTTGTGAACGGTTTCTGGATGACATCAACATTCTTTTATCCAAGTCTTCACTGATGATTGAGGGGGAATTCAAGAAATTGATGATTACACACAGGTTGAATCTGCATATTGTTCCTTATATATTGCTAGAGGATCAGTTCCTGTATTTGCTGGACCTCTCCTAAGTCCCAACGACAATATATTAGTGCTTCTAATATCACTTCCCCCTCTTTCTGTTGTATCTTTCCTTTCAGCAAACCTGTTGACCCTGATCTCCTATTGTGTTGGCCTTCAAAGCATCAATGGGCATCAGATGGCGACGCTGAAGCAAGTGGAGGAAATTCAGGCGACTCTAAGCATCCATCCAAAAGCTTGGCAGCTGCTATTTACATGACTCCAATACTGATCATCCCTAGAATATTACCCCGTTTGCATGCTTTAGCTCAGCAATTGGTCCAGGATGGAAACCAGCAGTCATGCTACCGAATTTACAGGTAGGCTTTGAGCTGGGGTTTTAAAATGAGATGGTTCTTATCATTGCCAGAGGAGTATCTGACAATGTGAATGCTGCTTGCAGAGAACAAGATGGTCAATGTATATAGAGAGTACCCGAGTTTTGGGAAATACATTAATAGCAACAAAATATGCGGCAATGAGTCATACTTAGTGAGGTTTTGGCCAACTTCCTGTTAAGCTAGAATTTTTTTGACCTGAGAAAATTCCCTATGTACAACAATAATTAACTTTATTCATCCTTGAGCTGGAACTATCCATTTAGAGCCCACTGCCAGTCTTACATTGAAGTGTGGAATGCCTTGCTGAATGATCCTTCCTTTTCCTTCCCAGTTTCAGTTGACATCTGTTCTGATTTCTGAACTTATAACACTATGCAAATTCAACCTCAGATCTGTTTCCTTTCTTCAGAGATGCTCGCAGTTCGGCATTTGGACTGAGTCTTCGGAAACTGGGAGTAGAAAAGCTTAGTAATGATGATGTAGAAAGGATACAGTTGGATGCTTTAGAGGCTAAAATTGGAAAGTGGACCCATTTTATGCGAATTACGGTGAGGGTCCTACTTTAAATATGCAACTAGTCTGTGTCTTCACATAACCAATTAACTGTCTATTCTTCAATAGATGAGACTCTTGCTTCCTGGAGAACGAAAACTTTGCGATGAGGTTTTTGACGGTATCACTTTCAACAAGATCAGTGTTTCGCTGAACTGGCAGGAACTGCTGTTCTAACTCTTCTCAGCTTTGGAGATGCTTTTGCTGAAAGTAAAAGGTCTCCTGAAAAGTTATTTTTACTGATGGACATGTATGAAGTAATGCATGAACTTAGACCCGAGGTATGCTAAAAACACCGCCTTCTGCACTATAGCGCTAAAATTACATATGCAGTACATTATTGATTTTTTATCAGTAATGTAGTAGTTGCATTGCCCATATATACGCAACTATTCTAGCTGCTGACAATTGGAAAATGATGTTTTACTTGGTTTTTCTAGTTGCAGTACTGTTAGTGTTTGCAGTTATTATTGATGTGAAGTAAAAAAGTCTCCTGAAAAGAAATAATGCATGAACATAGATACGAGGTGCGGTAAAAACACTGTTCTTCACTAGAACACCAAAATTATATATTTTTTCGATAAATACCAAAAATTATATATGTAGTATGTTATCGAAATTTGATCAGTTCTGTAGTAGTTTTGGCCATATATATGCAACAATTCTTTTTTTTTTCGAGAAAATGATGTTTTACTTGGTTTTTCTGGTTACAGTACTGTTAGTGTTTGCAATTATTATTTATGGGACTGTGCTGTTGCTTTAACTTTGTTTTATTAATGCTTTCAACTTTAACTAGTTGATATTGTCTACTATGGACACAGTAATGCCTACCTTCTATTGAACCTCATTACCAGATTGAAGTAATTTTCAAAGACAGCTTTTGTTCTGAGATACGTGAGGCTGCCTTGGGCTTAATGAAGCTCTTGAAACAGACGGCCCAAGAAACATTTGTTGGTTTTGAGGAAGTAGTTGAGAAGGATACTTCAAAGACTAACGTCATCGATGGAACTGTCCATCCTTTGACTATCTATGTTATCAATCATGTTAAATTCCTATTTGAGTAAGCATCATCCATTTCACCCAGCTATTACATTCTTGGGCATGCAGAGATTTATTTGATTTCCATGTTACCAAATACAGGGTCAATCAGAATGGGTTCTTACTTTTAAAACTTTGAGATGTCTGGTCATATTTTACAGATAGATATTTTCAACTCTCTCTCCCTCTTCTTCTTGCAGTGAAGAGTTCTCGAATTCACATTTTGTTCCATCGAGCAAACACTAATTAACTGCAATTGTGTTTAATACGAATCAATGGTAACTTGTCGGTCCTTTAAATACTTACTCAAGTTCTTACTTCCTCATTCTTTTCCACTTAGCTCCAGAGCTCTTTATGGTCATATGTCAACGTTTACCATTTCTTACTTACGTGTCTACACACCACATTTAGTGATTTTAATTTACAAAAATATGCTGTTCAACCTATAAAATTTATTTAATTTTTTCTTTATCGAAGTGAGTTAGTTTGTCAGCTAAATTTACGCATTGTTTTGGAAATAGCATGCTAACAGATATTTGTGTCTAAAATGGACAGTTACCAGTCAACACTGAAGTTACTGTTTCAAGAATTTGAAACTGGAAGTGATACCAAATTCCAACTAGGAGTTGTTTTGAAAAAGATAATGCAAGCCCTTCAAAACAACTTAGATGGGAAATCTAAGCAGTACAAGGATCCTGCACTGATGTGCATATTTCTTGCAAACAACATTCACTATATAGTTACGTCAGTTCGCAGGTATGTTACATTTTGTGTTTCATGTCTACGTCATGTTGTCCAGACAGTGTGCCTGGCCAACAATATTTTTATCTCACCACAGATCAGAAGCCAAGGATGTACTTGGCGATGACTGGATTCAGAGACATCGTAGGATTGTACAGCAAAATGCCAATCAATACAAAAGAGTGGCATGGGGAAAGGTTAGTGTTTCAGTGAAATATTCCTTAATTGCATGTACAGTTTTGCTTTTCTAGTTTACTGCTGAGTTATTTTGGACCTGGCTAGGATGTTATATTTTTTAGTTGAGCACGGTGTTTAGTTGGATATACTGTTTTGCTTTTTCTACTTTACTGCTCGATTTTCAGATTAATGAGTTCTTTTGCCCTGACTAGGATGTTGTATTTTCTCGTTGAGCACAGTGTTTACTTTGTAAAATTTGAATTTGTTAAAACTTGTGATGCACTGTAAAGGATAAGTAAATTCCCGGAGCTGTTGATTTGCAAAGTTTCACTACCCTCTTATCCCATAGATTAGATAATTCACAAATTATTTCATGATTTAATCTTGTATACGCATCAATAGAGATATTGAATAGAGATAATACCTTCGATTAGTCTGATTTCGTTATTTAGGTTGTTCAGACACTCTCTGTTCAAGGTGCCAGCAGCACTGGTACGTCATCACCGTCTGATCTTAGCAGCAGTGGAGTTTCAAGAGCTATGATCAAAGAACGGTCAGTACAATGGAAGCTTGTTGTATTCATTGTTTTTAAAAGTAAATTAGTACTGGATCTCACCAAACTGTATGTTCTTTCCTTGCCAGGTTTAAGTCCTTCAATATGCAATTTGGAGAGCTTCATGCAAAGCAATCCCTATGGACCATACCTGATCAAGAACTGCGAGAAACTCTGAGGCTTGCTATAGCTGAAGTACTCTTACCAGCCTACCGGTCCTTCGTTAGACGTTTTGGGTATGTTAGCCAGCCTTTTCCTTATCTTCATAAGCACTTCAGTGTAAATGTTTACAAATGATAAGGATGCCTATCATAGCTGTATTGGGGAAGAGAGGTGCGAAGATGTGTTGTTTACAGATGATAATGAGTACTACTTAAAGGAGCAGATGGGAAACTGGTTGAATGAGAGCCTAATTATCGTTGGCTCCCGGTCATTCCCCCCTTCTATTTTGTATCGTTGCCCTTGCAATCCTTCATGCTGATTTATGTTTTATATGACCATACTATTGGTTTTTAACTTTCAGGAATCTTGTAGAAAATGAAAAGAAGCCTCGCAAGTACCTGAAATACTCACCAGAAGGGGTTGACCAGTTGCTGGGTGAGTTCTTTGAAGGACAGCAATCTGGTGAACAGAAGCAGTAAGCACCGGCTGCGGTAAAGTGGGAATATTGCTAATACTCGCTCGGTCCTAAAATAAGTGACTTGGATTTGTCTAGATTCATATGTATCTATATACTAAAATATGTCTAGATACATCCGAATTTAGACAAACTCACGTCACTTATTTTGGGACGGAGAGAGTAGTAGTTTTTATAGCACAACTTTCATTAAGATCTCGACAGATCCAAGCAGCTAACTGTCTTTCCACGTACTAGCAAATATGGTATATGGCACGGAACTACTTATGTATCTTAACTGCCACACCTCAGGCTGGTTGGCATTACATATCTTAGCTGGACTGGCAAGATCCCACATAGCCATTTTTTTTCGTTATCTGGCTGTTGGGCATTTCATGCATATGATCGCATTTGATGTTAACATGAGAGGGCGTTAATTCATATAAGTGATATGAGAATTTATTTCTCAATTCAGAACCTGCAGATGCATCTCTTTTGTAGTCTTTCTTGTTCTGTAAATCTTCATGCTTGGTTGCTTTTCTTGCCAACATGTTGCGATGGGATCGCTTTACTTGACTTCTCGTTTTGCGAGAAAGTTTGATCTGTTCGACTAAATCAATTGTTTCTGTTCTGGCTCTAATCTGTAGAGCTTTTTAGATTGTATTTCTCAACTCTGTACAGACTTTCTCTTTATTTATAAAAAAATTGCAGTGGGGATTTTTCACACTGTCGCTCCTCAAAAAAAAAAAAAAAAACAATTGTAGACAGATTGACCTAATGAGAAAATTGGTTTTCTCATCATTCAAGTGGTCTTTGTTTTTCTTTTTCTTTTTTCTTTTTTATGTGCAACAAGTGTTGCTACCATTACTGGCTTTCTTCATCTCACTTACTTCTTCGCATGGGCTAATATCCTTGACACTAGTATCCAAACGTAACTAGGGGCATGTGCAGTCCAAGGCACTTACAAGCGTCTTCAGAGAAAATAATAATCGCATAAAATAAAATTGTTATATTAGGGATATTAAAACTGAGTCATCTAGGGGCTCTCTCACACTATCAACAATTTAATCCATTGGATTGCACATCCTGGTCGTCCGATACAACTCGTCTTCCATGTAGGTCGCTCATGAGCCGATTATCCCTAGGACGGCTGCTCTGGGAAACAAATCGACGGCCTCCCGTTCGATCTCAGACAGATGGTCGTGATGTGCCCACGTGTGTATAACCAAAATCAGCGTCGACTCGGCGCGACGCCCACCTCCCACGCCCCCACATATCTCGCACCCAACCATCTCAATCTCATCTAAAAAAACCATCTCAATCTCGGCTAGGGCGAAATCTGGATGCGCCGCTGATGCTGCAGTTGTCGCGGTGGCGCGCACGCGCGAGAGAGGGAGAATAGGTAAAGGGAGAGACCACGGCGGGCGAAAGAGTTTGGTTCCGCCGTCGTCCTAGGACGGGCCGACGAGCCCCACCAGCCAGTAGCCATGACGTAAAGCGACCGCATGGCGACTTCGAGGAGAGCACCTACGTCCGGAAGGTATGTCTCCTCATTCGCCTCCTGCACCGGATGGATCACGAACGCATCTCCCGTGTCATGTGATCCGTGATATGTATTCTTAGATCTCTGGATTGTGCGCTCTCCTCGCTGTGTATTTGGATAGATCGTCTGGTTGAGTAATATAGGCATAATCAAGTTAACAAGTGGTAGATGAGTAAAACTCTATCCTGTTCCCAGCAATTTTATGCTCGTCACGACACGATAAAAGTTAATGCAGGCCAATCGGCTGCCCATGCTGCTTTCTGTATTTTCTTTGGAGAGTGCAACTCAGCTCCTGTACAGCTGCGTTTGCTGTCAGAGTGATCATTCAATTTAGTCAAGTTGATTCTGCACCCCTTATTTTCCTATTATTTGTAGTGTTATATTCTTTATGGGAGTTGGCTCTTGCTGGAATTTTGATATCGCGAGAACTGTTCAGAGGAATTAAGATACGAGAAAATGTTTTTGTTAGTATATCGAACGGAGTATAGGATTGGATGAGCATCTTTTTCTGCTGCTTGTCCCATTGTGACAACAACTAATATCTGATCGACTATGCGGTTGTCCTGCAACGAACAACGCCTTTTTTTAAAGAGTTGCATGCCCAATTTTTCTCTACCACCACAGTCGGATACAACAGGTTAGAATTTGAGTTATATTGTTACTGTTTTAATCTTGACCGACCTGTGCTAATACTAATACCTCCTTTTTACAGTGTTGCGGGATGTTCTATAAACTATAAACGTCTATGTGAGTAACACTGAATTTGGTTTGCTTGGCATTTGTAACCTCTTAAATCCTTGGTGAGATGGATTGCTAATTTTCTGTTTCCTGAACAATATAGTATTGTAAGGTTAGGTTAGCCATAGGCCTAATAATCTTTTTCATGAAATAGGATGACTATGTTTCGTAAGGTTCTTAACCTGATATTCCCAAGACACATGGGAGTGTAAGTAAAATAGATTGATATTGTTGTTTCTTTGCATCTTGCGAAAATGGATACACTCGATGCTCTGGCTGGTCTATTCGTATCTGCTTATGTATTTACGTATCTACTAGGAGCATGAATGATCCAAGTAGAACATTATTTTGCTAATTTGGGGTGAACAAATAATGTTGTTTGGTTCCATTTTTCTTGGGTGAACATGACTTGATGTCTGTAGTATCAACATTGTTCAATCGATTTATCCGTTTTTTCTTTTGAATATAGTAGCTTGTTTTCTGCAAAGGCAACTTTCTTAGTCATTTAGGAGACGGTGATATGCATGCAGCTTTGTGGGAGTGTGACTGCAGAGACTTGATATTATCATGAATAGTTATAATGTTACTTTATTATCCTTCGTAATATTGTGGTTGTTAGATTGTCTACTTATCTCCTCCATCTTGTCATCTATCTATTTTTTTCCTTTCTTCCAGTTGCCTCTACACTTAGTGCAGGTCTCTCCTGACTATTGATTTTATGGCTACGAGCACCAATGTTCTGTATATAGTGTGCAGGTCTCTCTTATCCTATTGGTTCTTAATAGTAGATATTGTCAATATGATGTTTAGCTATTGGTTTTAAGGCTATCAGCACCAAAATTTCCTCATTCAGGTGTACACTTTTCATGTTTTGAGGCACATACCTTGCTAGATGAAGATCATGTAGCACTGAAGCTAGGACAACAATAAGTTGTAATTGGTGCTTTCATTTACTTTCTAAGGTCACCAAGCATACCTGTTTCCTGTTATTTGACATACCCGAAAAGAGTTAAACTTTACCTCTTTCGTTATCAAAATTTAACGTTCATTTCCCGTGACTATATTTACATAAATTCCTACCGTTTCGTTCTCAAAATAAACGGGGCGCGTCAACGCGCGCCACCATGATCTAGTAAGCGGTACAACCTCTCGCTTACCATAGACGCTTGAATCCACCCCGGCTAGGCTTTGTATGGAGTTAAATACATAAAATAAAATAGCTATATAAGCGCTACAACCTCTCGTTTGCCGGGCTCAATACAATAATTTTTCCTTGTTGGGTAGGCTCGATTTAGTCCTCGTACTAGGAATTTGCTAAATTTTACCCGTGTATTTATAAATTCGGTTTGTTTTAGTCCAATTCAATGTTTGTCGTCGAATTTAAGATGACAGGGATGGCATGTGGACTAAAATCTTGCGAGAATACCCTTCCGCATCTGAGAAAATTGTAAAAAAACTACCACAACTAAGGCTAGATATAATAGTAGTCCCTGTACTCGTCTGTTTGACGCGATTTAGTCCTGTTACTCGTAATTTTCACAATTTAATCCTTGTGCTCTTCAATTGGACTCGATTAAATCCAAACAACATGTTTGTCGTCGAATTTGAGGTGACGCGAACGACATGTGGACACGGGTCCCACTTGCAGGAGAGCAGCTAGCGTGGAAATTTGCATTACCCCCTCACACATCTAGAACGTACATTTCCACGGCTAGTGTGTCGCTTCGACGTCATCTCCCATCTATGAAAAAAAGTTACATGTTTCGGTCTAGTGATTCTCATTACCGTTGCATCTCTCTCCATCGATTCCCTCATTTTCCCTCCCTCTTAAATAGAACAGTCTTAAATTGAAGGGTACGGTAACAGTGTGAAGTGTTGGCTTATTGATTAGATGAAGTTGGTACATGCAAATATGTGGGAGCGATGTATGTTCTAGATGCGTGAAGGAGTGTCTGCGATTTTTCAGGCTAGCTAGTTTCTTTTAAGTGGGACATGCGTTCACGTGTCCTCCGCATGAGCTCAAATTCGATAACAAACATACATTTGGACTAAATCGAGTCCAATAGACAAGTATCAGGACTAAATCGAGCCATCCAGACAAGTATAGGGACCAATCCTGTATTTTTGCAATATTTGTGATCTTTTTTGCAATTTTCTCAGATGTGTGGGGGTGTTCTTACAAGATTTCAGTCCATGTGCCATCCGCGTCAGCTCAATTTCGACGGCAAACATAGAATTGGACTAACTCGAATCCTATTCATAAGTACGGGTAAAATTCAGCAAATTTCTAGTACGAGGACTAAATCAAACCAACCCGACAAGTATAGGTACTGGTGCTCTATTTAACTCCTCTGTATGGCCAGCCGCACACGTAATACTGGCCCGATGCAAAGTCGAGCCGCGACGCCAGGATAAGAAGCCCATAACCGCATTTCCACTAGGATTTTGATCCTAGCGCCCACACTGTACATGCCCTAGATGATGCTAGGTGATGTTGGGGTCAATCGCACATGGGTTAAGTAACAATGTCCTTTAAGGGTAACTAGTACAAATTGTGTGTGATGAGGTGTCCATCAGAGACGGTTTTGGAGCACCAAACATATGCTTTTAGGGGCCAAATCGTACATGGTTAAACATAGTTGCGCCATCATTCATGGTTAGACATAGTTACATGTGTGCATTTGTGTCCTAGCGCACACGGTTTCTATGGCACTTCCGTTCCATAAAACACAGATGCATATAAATTTTGTCATAAGTCAAACCGAGGTGCAAAGTTTGACCAAACTTTTAGCACACATTATAAACCTTTACAATGTTAATTATTCTTATTACATAATCATGAAACATGTTTCCATATTGTAGCTATATGGTATTATAGTTGCTGATAGTTTGTGTAAAAAGCTCTGCAATAACATAATGCCAAAAAATAATCGAGACATTAACGATGCACACTACCAAAAGGAAAAGAAAAGAAAAAAGCCCGTCCAGGTGATCAGTGACTCATACTATGAAACAAACACCACCATGACATCACCTGGACTAAGAAAGTGGTTCTCCAGTAGCAACACCTTCAAAAGGGAATAGTGCACAAGCTCCATCGCTGCTCGATCAAACTACCATAGTCAGATCCTAGGTTTTCACCCGGAGAGAGTCACAATCTAACAATGCCTTCAACAATGTAGAAGCCAAAAGCTCACAATTTCCAAGCACAACCAATGAAGTTCATACCTCGGGTTTTCACCTCGTAGACTTGGACTCTGTACTCAAAAAGCAACACCAAACCTAAGTCATCATGTGTTATCCCCACTTGATGAACAAACTACTACAAATTGTTGATCTCTAGGCACACATACATCATCTGAATGGTTTTGACGTGGACAATGCCACACAAGCGAAACGGTATTAGCCCAATGTGATGTGCAACATCATCTTCACCCATCCATTTTGACCCTAGCACACCGCCAACACATAGCGTCTCACTCCTCATGAGCATGGAGAACATTTGGACTTAGAACCACATCCACCAGGACCAAGGTAATCACAACTGTGTGTCGTAATTGATGTGCCCTAAGGTGCCGACAAAAGTAAATTTTGATGTCCTCTTCCATCAACGAAAACATCAGCATCACACACGAGGCCAGTGAAGAATTGCATCTTCGCGCTGATAGACGAAAGCCAAGGAGCAAGTCTCGGGCCAAGGAGAAGGACTCCACATGTACTGCAGACGCATCTAGTAACGCTACTATCACATGGGCTCAGATGGCCGTGACTTTCTCTTGGAGTTCTTTGTCGACTGCAACAAGAGAGATGGCATGTCACACCCTATGTTGTGAGCACTGCAAGCCACGCTGGGATCGACACCCTGGCCCTAGACAGTAGTGAGATCTTGGCCCCATAATAGCATATGCAATCAAATTAGGGACGACGGGAGATTGAAGGAGACACGTTGAACTAATAAAAAGGAAGCGAAGGATGCCTTCCCCACTCCGTCGTTGTCCATTGTAGGTGACCTCCTCCGACAATGGGGGAAATCTAGGGTTCTCCCATATTGCCTGAATGTCGACATTTCTCATAGGAGCATCATCCATCTAAGATACCATCTACATGTACATAAGTTCAAAATATTGGCATGTATGATATAAAGAACATAAACTAGTTGATTTATTATAGTTTTAACCTTAAATTTAGGACTTGATTTGGGTTTACAATATTTTTAGAATTTATACACGTATAGGAGTTTACTTTTTTTTGCAATATGTTACTATATGTATCATTTAAATGAATTTTGGTGCAATTTTGAAAATATGTTGTGGGATTTTTGATATTGTGAACTATTTTTCTCCTTTTAAAATGAATTTATATGCATTGTTTGAACTATTTTACTATTTCTAATTGTTTAAATTAACAACTATTGAAAATAATTCTAATATGAACTAGAACTATGTGTAATAAGGTTAAAAATGTCATACAAATTATGTTTGTTACCTTTATGCAAATTTAGGGAGCTAGCCGAGAAGGATGTTCAAAGATTTGAATTTTTCTTTGGAAGATTGTGACTAGAATTTGCACGTATTTTTTAATAAATTGGATAATATGGGGGGAAATTATGGATATGTTGAACCTTTAAATTTTGAATTCAGATGTATCACAAAAATAAAAAATACTATGATTTAGTCAATGTTCTATTCCACATGTGTGCAAGAATTCATAAAGAAATACATTGTATTTTAGGCTCAACAAAAATGACAAAATCTACATGACTTGAGATCTTACGATGTGGCAGCCGAGAAAAACTCATCTAGGGTTGCGTTCCCTTGCCAGTGACACCGCCGGTCCGCTCCATCTACGATGGCCTTAGAGGTGTGGTGGACCATAGTCTTTTGCTAGTGGGAGGTTTCTGTTTATTGGTTAGACTATTTTTCCATATATTTGGGATGGTGATGTGATGGCTACATCCTAAGGGCATCTCTAACCAATTCCCAAAACTTTAAAGGTGTAAATCGACTCCTAAAACTTAGAGGAGTAAAAATACTCCTCTAAAGCTTGGTAGTTCCTAACTGAACCCCTATATTTAGAGGAGTAAGCTATTTTAGACCCATTTCTTTCTAGCATTTCACATATTCATTTCATACATTTCAAATAGAGTTCATACAAACAATTCAAATATACGGACAATTCAAATACAAGAAACATAACACTTAAACAATAGACATATGCATAGTTCATTGAATCGAAATAAAACATGCATATAGTTCATCCAAAAGTAGAATCCATCACCACATCGATCAAGGTCACCTAAAATAAGCATATCGACCTTGTTTGATCCAAAAACACCAACATATCACCTCATATGTTGTGGACCATCTCCGAAGAACTCAAACATCATCTTCGAAGAACTCATCTCCACCTCCTCCTAGGCCAACACCATCAACTCCACCATGACCACCATGATCATTTCCACCATCACCATCTCCACCCTCAGCTCCTCGAACAACTCCATCACCACCTCTAGATCCTTGAAGGATATTTTGACGAGTGAGCTCCTAATACTTTCTATCTGTGGCATCCTTGTTGCTTGGGTTCATGAACATGATATCACGCTCATCGGCCTCTTTATATTTTGCTATCCTATTATCCTCGAGTGCAATCCTCGTCTCCTCGGCCATGGAATTCCTCTCTCGGTGGCCATCTTATTCTTCCACTTCTCCTCCTCCATGGCCTTGATATTGTCCCACCTTGCCGCTTTTTCATTTCTCCTCTCAGCCATCAAAGCTTTCTTGGTCTCAAACATTGCACAAAGCTCATACTTGTATCCTCCTTGGGTCACTCTCTTCTTCCTACCTTTTGCAATCTTTGCCCACTCGGGCCTCTTATGTGATTCCTCATCTTACTCATCATTGGCCTCGACGGAGATGATCACCCTTGACCTCTTTGGAGTGGTCTCCCAATTCCTCTTCACCCACATTTCATTGCCAATAAGCTCGGTGTAGCAATGGTGCAAGTTGAAAGCTTTGCCACCATTCTTCTTATTGTGTTGCTTGTAGAGGTCTTGGATTAGTGGGCCATACTCGGTAATGGGCACCCCACTAGCTGGGTTATGGTTCACTTGGTCAACACAACCGGACCAATGTCTGCATTGCTCTAGAATGGCGCCCCACCGGTGGCCAAGAGAGCCTTGTGTGAGAGTGATTAGAATGGTGACTGTGTTGTTGTAGTACTCTTCGATCTGAGTCCAAAACCTCTCCTTGGATTGGTCAATGCTAATCGATGCATTGAGTGACACATTCATCCATGCATAGCACAATGCAACGTCTTCTTTTTTGCTATAGTTGGTGGATCCTGTCATCTTTGTGATCCCTTGAGTCCCCTCCACCTCTCCTTGCTCGGTGACCTCAACCTTTTCCTCCTCCACCTCTCCTTGCTAAGTGACCTCAACCTCTTCTTCCTTGAAGTTGATATCATCGATCCCGGCGGCATCCCTCCAATTGTTTCATGAAGTCATCCACCTTGGACTCCACTGCACTACAAATCATCAAACAACATCACCATATTGTCTACAACCATCACCAAATGAGAGACCAATGAAAAAAATGAAAAAAGTACCTTGCTGACATTTCATCGAGCACCTCATGGTCATCGATGGAGACGATGGTTGGAAGGGCTTGCCAGCCTCGGGGAGGGTTCGCTAGCGAGGCCTTGCGATACAGAGGTGTCAGTGTTGCCTTCAAAAGCGTTGTCATGGCCTTCTTCCTCTTCTTATTAGCTGATGCCTCGGCAAGTGCTATTTTCGCCAGAGTAGGCTTGCTATGCCGCCGACCGGCCACCGGAGCTAACACAGGACGAGGTGGCACCTACGGAGCCTCCACACACTTGCCGCCAACATTTCCTAAGGGTTTCGTAGTCGTGGCAACGGGCCAGACGACATTGTCACCAACCTCTTCCTCCCCGTGGGCACGACGGAGATGGTCGATCGCGGTGACGTTAGGCCATCAGAGAGGCCAAGGATGGATAGCAAGGGTGAGGCCGCGAGCTGCACGTAAATTTCTGGTGGAGTCGGCGACATCGGTGCCGACAAGAAGGTGGGTGGGCAAGAATGTGGGGGCGGGAACTAGTGGGTGGGAGGTAGGAGGTTTTCTCTAGAGTGGAGCCCGACTCCTCAATTTACTCCTCTACGGCCGGTTTACTCCTTCGACTGCTAAATTTTTTACTCCTCTGTGTCTCATCCCGAAACTTTCCAAAATTTTAAATGTGAGAAACTTAAACAAAATAAAGAATCAGCCCTTTGAAATTCAAAGGGAACAAAAACTTTTGACCATTCAAAAGAATTTCTCCCAAAATACAAGCCAAATAAAATAATTTTGTTTGTGAAGTGTTGTGCATGTTTTCAAAACCTCAAAATCATGAAGCATGCATGATTGCATTTTAAACCCTAAGAGAAATAAAATTTCTCTCAAAACCCTAAAACCCTAATTAGTGATTACCACTTAAGAACAACACAAGGCTATGGATATATTCCATATTTAAAATGTGAAAAAGCATTCCTAAATGATCCATAATGGTAAATACTAATATTATCAAACCGTGGAAATTTATTGGACTCTATTTAATGCTATAGACAAAAAGATTTGAAATTTAAAAGAAATAAAGAGAAATCAAGACAAGATGAGGCCACAACTAAATTTATTATTTAAAGGAAATAAAAGTATTCTTAAATGAGTGAAAATGATAAATAATAAAATTATAAAGCTAAAGGAATTGGTTTGACTTTATTTGGAGCTCTAAGACAAAAGATATGGGTTTTATATGAAAAGGGGAAAAGAACGAATATTTGCATGTGTGCAATAATATACAAATATTTAAAATTTTAAGAACGTTTCCAAAATATCCTATTTTGTGAAGGACAACCACTAACTTTTAATCAAATCTGAATATACAGATTTGATACAAATTTGAATAAATTTGGAACTAAAGAAAAAAGAAACCTAGAAATGAAAACAGAAAATGAAAAGAAAAGTAGAAAAAAAGATAGAAAGAGAGAAGAGGTAAAAAGATAGAAAGAGAGAAGAGGCCGCAGCTGCCCATCCAGCCCAGCCCAATATGCCCTGAGCTGGCTTGCTCCCCCTCTAACCGGCCTACCCGGAAACACCCTCTCCACCTCACCGACAGGTGGACCCTGGCCCCACCTGTCAACACATTCTTCCACCTCCTATCCCCGCCAGTAACGGCAGTGACCACCGGAACCGTGTGCGCTCCACCACACCTTGCCTCCCCGGGCCCACAGACGAGCACCTGGACAGCCCCACACCTCCCCTTCCTCTCCCTCGCATTGGCTTTTAATTTGACCTCCAGTGGCGAGTAATGGAGACCTACCGAAACGGCCGACGAGCCCTTCTCCTCCCTGCTCGCTCCGGACCTCCCCCTCTTTTATAAATTTGCCCCAAGCACCCTCGTATCTCCCTCCACTTGCTTACCCACTCCTCTCTCAAGCCATGTCCCTTTGTACAGATAAATTCCTCACCGGAGTTTATCTCTGCCACTGTTGTCCGTGCATGATTCTGACGCGACCGTAAGGTTCCGCTGCCCCTTTTGGTATTTTTATCCTCCCTATCCTCTTGTGCATCCTCTCACCTTATTTTTCATATCTCTACGGCAGCGTAACGATGTCACCAACAATGACCTTAAGGTCGCCGACGCCAGCGCCGCTCCAGTCGTCCTCTGCTGCTGCTTGAGGAAGAAATCAACAACACTGAGGACTCCATCATCTCTGCCTTGAAGAGTTGCACGCCGTCCACTACTTCCCCATCGCTAGTAATCACCAGAACCAAAGCCTCTGTCTCCACCTGTGTCGTTCACCACCGTTCATGCCATCTCCAACGACCTCAGGTGAGCAGAGCTCAACCTTTTGTTCCCGTTTCTTAGATCTTCATCGCACAACCCTAATAGATTCATTAACCGAACCGATATGGGCCAATCACACCCTACCGTGTCAGATCTGTGTGGCAAACATGTGGCTACACAGTCAGCGCCACGTTTGCTTTTTCAGCAGTGTCATCAATGTTGAGTAAAAGAGCAATTTACCCAAGATAAACGCTAGATAACAGATCAATAGTAATAGAAATTAAACTAATCATATGTATTAGCGGATATAAATTAAGGCATATATCCAAGAGGATTGCAAAGCATACAACTTGAGATAAGACCTTGGCAAGATCTATAGCAAACCAAAGGGAATGACGTACTATCTGACTAAGATAAATAAGATTGAGGAAGAGCATGTACATCACAGTAGAGGGACCGCCAGTGTTGGCGTTGGCACCATCATCAACCATGTCATCAAGGAAGAGGTTCTTGATGTCAGGGACGAATTTATCATTGGGAAAGACGTCGGCGCTATCGCTATCTATGAAGGACTCTATGATAAAGCCAGTAGTCGCGCCAACAGTGCTCTCAAAAAACCTTATCGCCCTTCTCCCGTATAGGACTCGAAGCAGCGGGGTCTCGGAGGCCTACTATCCTGGCTAGCGGTGCACACCGCAAGATGGGATGAGGAAGAACGGAGCGGCAGCACAATTCTCTAGAACTGGAGGTGATGTACTGAAGCGTGTCTGAGGAGAGGAGAGACCTCTCACTCTTATAGGCACGGGTAGGAAGGCGAACAGGCAGCATCGGGAGAGGAAACGAATAGGCAACGACGAAGCCAAACAACCTCCACAAATCTCCACTAAATTCATATTAAACATCCACTTACGCAGACTGTTCAGATAATTTATTTCATTCCTGCGCGGCAAAAAGAAAGAGAAGCTCTTGGCTCAAAGCATTCCCGTAACCCGCGGCGTGATGATCCACAATTATAGGGGGTGTATCGCAGTATTTTTGATAAGTAAGAGTGTCGAACCCAACGAGGAGCAGAAGGTGCTGGCGAATGGCTAGGAGCAGGAATTCTCTGTAAATACTTAGCAAACGGATTTTTAGGGTTTTTTGATAATGCTGGTAAATAAAGTACGAGTAAATAAAAGACAATAAGAATGAGTGCAGCAAGTGGCCCAATCCTTTCTTTAGCAAAGGACAAGCCGGTTGTATTACTTAAGATGACCAAACGTTCTCGAGGACACATGGGAATATCGTCAAGTGCTTTCGCTTCATATAGTTGATTAATCTTCTTTAGTTTGCTAAGTGTTGTGTGGGTGAACTTGTGCTAATGTACCGACCTTCCTAGGACTAATAAATAATTGTGATTATACCCCTTGCAAGCATCTGCAAGTATAAGAAAGTAATTAAGGTAGAAACCTAACCACATCTTTAAACTCTAAGACCCTGACATCCCTTGTGCAATGGTTTCCTAACGGGGGTTTAGGTTTCTTTCACTCCGGCAACCCCTACGATTAGTAGCCAAATACACAATGCATTCCCCTAGAACACGATATACGAACCTCGGGGAATCCGGGGGGATTATATATTACGAATTTTTACAAAAAAGGAAGGTACTGGGAGAAAACGGGTCGGAGACGGAGTCCGAGGCGGCCACACCACCTGCTGGCGTGGCCGGGGGGCCCGCGCCAGGGGGTGGTGTGAGCCACCCTGGCTCCGTTTTCGTCCCTCTTTCGCTTTGTTGCTTTCCTTGTTGGATAAAAACTCCAAAAATATAACTGGCCAGAATTTTCGTGGAACTTCTCTTACCAGATCTTTTACCTATTCGAAAACGGACTCTGTAGGTCTCTGAATTTGGTCTTTGATAAATTTTTCCGGAGTTACCACTTGAATAGCATCAATATCTTCATTGTAAGAATCTCCAGCAATATAGTGCTTGAGTCGCTGACCATTCACCACTTGTGTAGTGTTATCTTTTAAAGAAGAAATTGTTATTGCTCCTGAATGATACACTTCTTCAATAACAAAAGGTCCTTCCCATTTTGAAAGTAGTTTCCCTGCAAAAAATCTGAGACGAGACCTATCCAATAGAACTTTCTCACCAACATGGAATTCTCTCTTAAAAATTCGCCTGTCATGCCATCTTTTAACTTTTTCCTTAAAGAGTCTAGCATTCTCATATGCTTCACTCCTCCATTCATCCAACGAACTTAAGCCAAATAATCTTTTTTCACCATCAAGCTTACAGTCTCTATTAAGTTCTTTAACTGCCCAATAAGCTTTGTGTTCTAATTCTAAGGGCAGGTGACAAGCTTTCCCATAAACCATTTTGTAAGGAGACATCCCCATAGGATTTTTATAGGCAGTCCTATAAGCCCATAAAGCATCGTTCAACTTTTTAGCCCAATTTTTTCTAGATCTATTAACAGTCTTTTGCAAGATGGATTTAATTTCTCTATTTGATAACTCTACTTGTACACTAGTTTGGGGATGATAAGCTGAAGCGATTCTATGATTAACATCATAATTAGCAAGGGTCTTTCTAAAACCACCATGAATGAAATGAGAACCTCCATCAGTCATAAGACACATAGGCACTCCAAACTTAGGAAAGATAACATCCTTACGCATTTTTAGAGAGGTCTCCCCATCAACACTCTTCGTAGGTATGGCTTGTATCGACTTAATAACATAATCAACGACAACAAGAATATGAGTATAACCTTTTGAGGGAGGAAAAGGACCCATAAAGTCAAATCCCCAACAGTCAAAGGGTTCAATAACCAGAGAGTAAATCATATGCATTTCATTGCGTCTAGAAATATTACGAACACGCTAGCACTCATCACAGGATAAGACAATTTTTCTTGCATCTTTAAAAAGGGTAGGCCAGTAAAAACCTAATTGTAGCACCTTTTGTGAAGTTCTGTCTCCCGCATGATGTCCTCCATAGGCACTACCATGACATTTCTACAATATCTCCTTTTGTTCATATTCTGGAACACATCTTTGCATAATACCATCCACTCCTTCTTTATATAAATTTGGGTCATCCCAAAAATAATGCCTCAAATCGTAAAAGAACTTCCTTCTTTGTTGAGTTGTAAAAGTTGGAGGCAAATACTTGGAGACAATAAAGTTAGCATAATCAGCATACCAAGGGCTCCCTCACGAGCTTACCCCTACTGCAGCCCACTGTTCATTTGGGAAACTATCATTAACATGCATAGGATCAAAAGAGATGTTTTCCAATTGAGATAAATTATCAGCTACAGGATTTTCAGCACCTTTCCTATCTACAATATGTAGGTCAAACTCTTGTAAGAGTAGCACCCATCTAATAAGCCTAGGCTTAGCATCTTTCTTCGTCAGAAGGTACTTAATACCATCATGATCAATATGAATGGTAACTCTTGAGTCAACAATATAAGGTATAAACTTATCACAAGTAAAGACAACGACTAAGAATTCTTTTTCAGTAGTAGCATAATTCCTTTGAGCAGCGGCAAGAGTCTTACTAGCATAATGGATAACATGTAACTTTTTATCTATTCGTTGCCCAAGGACAGCACCTACAGCAAAATCACTAGCGTCACACATTATTTCAAAGGGTAAGCTCCAATCAGGTGGTTGAACGATAGGAGCAATAGTTAAAGCCTTCTTTAGAGTTTGAAAAGCTTCCTTACAATCATCATCAAAGACAAAGGGTACATATTTTTGGAGAAGATTAGTGAGGGGTTTTGATATCTTAGAGAAATCTTTCATAAACCTTCTATAGAAACCAGCATGACCAAGGATACTAAGAATACCTTTGACGTCTCTTGGACAGGGCATCTTCTCAATTTCCTCAACTTTAGCTCTATCAACTTCTATGCCTCTTTCAGAAATCTTATGTCCAAGGACAATCCCTTCATTCACCAAGAAGTGGCATTTCTCCCAATTAAGAACAAGATTACTTTCTTCACATCTCTGCAAAACTTTATCGAGGTTGTGCAGGCAATTATAAAAAGAAGTTCCATAGACGGAGAAGTCATCCGTGAACACTTCCACAATTTCCTCACAAAAACCATAACAGATAGCAGACATGCATCTTTAAAAAGTAGCAAGATCATTACATAAACCAAAAGGCATACGTCTATAAGCATAGGTTCCATAAGGGCATGTAAAAGTAGTTTTTTCTTGATCTTGTTGTTTAACAACAATTTGAGAGAAACCAGAGTATCCATCAAGAAAACAAAAATGGGTCTTTTTAGACAACCTTTCTAACATTTGATCAATAAAAGGAAGTGGGTAATGATCTTCCTTAGTAACTTTGTTAACTTTCCTGAAATCAATGCACATCCTATAATCTACTACTATTCTTTGGGGAATAAGCTCATCATTATCATTAGGAACAACGGTAATTGCCCCTTTTTTAGGGACACAATGAACATGACTAACCCATTCACTATCAGCAATAGGGTAAATAATACCAGCATCAAGGAGTTTCAATACCTCGTTTCTTACCACTTCCTTCATCTTAGGATTTAAACGATGTTGGTGCTCTACCACTGGTTTTGCATCTAGTTCTATATTAATAGCGTGCTGACATATAGTAGGAGAAATTCCCTTTAAATCATCCAGAGTATAGCCCATAGATCCTCAGTGTTTCTTCAATACCTCCAATAATCTTTCCTCTTCCTTCCCTGAAAGTTTAGAACTAATAATAACATGATATATTTTATTGTCATCAATGTTAGCATATTTAAGATCATCGGGTAAAGGTTTTAGATCGAAAACCCGATCCATTTTAGGTGGCAATGTGGTACCCAAATCTTCCATAGGCAAGTTATGCTTAAGCATCTTTGGTTGACGACAAAGAATCTCGTCAATCTCATTTCTTTCTTCGATTAAGATTTCACTTTCATGATCTTCCATAAATTGCTGCAAAGCACTGTTAGGAGCAATAGAAATAGAAGCAAGTTGTTCAACTCTAAAATGCTCATTATGGGTTTCATTTTCATAAGGTTCTTTAGTGAATTTCGAAAAATTAAACTCATAAGATTCCCCATCAAATTTAATCAAGATTTTCTCCCTTTTGCAGTCTATAATGGCTCCACATGTACTCAAGAAAGGTCTACAAAAATGATGGGATATGTTTTACTAGCAGCTGAACCAAGTACTAGAAAATCAGCAGGATATTTAATCTTACCACAAAGAACTTCTACATCCCGTACAATACCAATTGGAGAGATGGTCTCTCTATTAGCAAGGTGAATAACCACATCAATATCTTCTAGTTCACATGGACTGATTTCATGCATAATTTCTTTGTAAAGCTCATAAGGGACATCACTTGAACTTGCACCAATATCACATAAACCATAATAGTAATGATCACCAATTCTAACAGAAAGCACAAGGACACTAGCCTTTTTAGTTCTATTAGGATGTGAGACAATATTAGAAGCATCCTCACAGAAGACTATGTGTCCATCTTCTATACTTTTAGTGACAAGGTCTTTCACAATTGCTACAACAGGTTCAATGTTTATTTGTTCATCAGGTTTTACAGTTCTCTTTGCCCTTTTATTGATTACACTAGTTATCATAGGATGCTCCTTTACCTTATCCAGGAAAGGTATTTTATCGATATAAGGTTCAGGTAGGATGTGATCAATAGTGCAAAATTCAGTACTCCTAACATGAACACAATCAACAATATCTTTATATGGTGCATGATACTTGTTCCATCCCTTATTCGGAATTTCAATATAAGAAGCAAAATCCTTAAAACAATTTGTAATAACTTGAGAATCAAGACCATAAGCATTACTAATATTTTGAAAGTCATCAGTTCCCATAAAAGATTCAATGCATTCATAATCATAATTTATACCTGAGCTTCTTCCATTGTCATTTTCCCATGCTTCAGCATTGTCTTGAATACGGTCCAGAAGATCCCATTTAGCTTCTTCTTCCATGCGAGTGAATGATCCAGCACAAGAGGCATCCAATAAATCCTTATCATGTAGAGGGAGCCTTGCATAAAAGTTATTGATAATAATATTGTTGGGGAGCTCATGAATGGGACATTTGAGCATTAGTAACTTCAATATCGCCCAAGCTTGAGTTGTAGTCTCTCCATCAAGAGGCCAAAAGTTGTATATTTGATTCCGATCTTTATGAATCTCACTAGGAGGATAAAACTTTGAATAAAAGAGAGGTACTATTTCCTCCCATTCAAGAGCTTGACCATTCTTCAGCAGCTTATACCATTCCTCAGCTCTTCCTTTTAGTGATAATGAGAATAAATTCTTCTTGACTTGATCTGTTGTAATACCTGCACACTTAAACAACCCGCATAATTCGTGTATAAAGAGCAAATGATCACCGGGATGGACAATTCCATATCCAACATAATAGTTATCCATAACACGATCAATAATTCTTATAGGTATTTTAAAAGTATCATTGTCAGCAGGTGGTGGTTCATCTACAACCTTAGCAGTGGTAGTAGCATTACGAAATAAGAAACTCAGCGAATTATCCATATTCAAAATAAAGCAACTAACAGAAGTAAATAATACTCATAGTAGAAGTTTCCTTTACCAGTTCCACTCTCCAATAGCGCTTCACTCCCCGGCAACGGCGCCAGAAAATAGTCTTGATGACCCACAAGTATAGGGGGTGTATCGCAGTATTTTTGATAAGTAAGAGTGTCGAACCCAACGAGGAGCAGAAGGTGCTGGCGAATGGCTAGGAGCAGGAATTCTCTGTAAATACTTAGCAAACGGATTTTTAGGGGTTTTTGATAATGCAGGTAAATAAAGTACGAGTAAATAAAATACAATAAGAATAAATGCAGCAAGTGGCCCAATCCTTTCTTTAGCAAAGGACAAGACGGTTGTATTACTTAAGATGACCAAACTTTCTCGAGGACACATGGGAATATCGTCAAGTGGTTTCGCTTCATATAGTTGATTAATCTTCTTTAGTTTGCTAAGTGTTGTGTGGGTGAACCTGTGCTAATGTACCGACCTTCCTAGGACTAATACATACTTGTGATTATACCCCTTGCAAGCATACGCAAGTACAAGAAAGTAATTAAGGTAGAAACCTAACCACAAATTTAAACTCTAAGACCCTGACATCCCTTGTGCAATGGTTTCCTAATGGGGTTCAGGTTTCTGTCACTCCAGCAACCCCTATGATTAGTAGCCAAATACATAATGCATTCCCCTAGGCCCATATAGGTGAAGTGTCATGTAGTCGACGTTCACATGACACCACTAGAAGAAATACACCACAACTTAAATATCAAACCATTGAATCTTTCTCAACACAATTCCACTACTAACAACATGACTTCTCCCATGTCCTCAAGAACAAAACGAACTACTCACAAGACATCATATGGATCAAGATCAGAGATGAAATAATGATAAGTAACAATCTGAACATAAACGATAATTCAATGGTTCACTCAATAGCATCAACTACAAAGATTAATCAACACCGGGAAAGTTTCCCCTAAAAACTATGCAAGATTCAACCCAATTGTTAGAGCGGTATGAAGTGGTGATGATGGTGTTGGGGGAGATGATGGTGGTGATGATGATGATGATCCCGATGAAGTCCAGCTTGATGGTGGTGTTGATGGCGACGATCTCCCCTCTCCGGGAAGGCATTCCCCCGGTAGAATTCTGTCTGCAGATAGATCTTTCTCTCTCGGTGTTTTCCGCCCCGCAGAGGCGGCAAAATCTTTCTGTGGTCACCCCTTGAGTCTGAGGGTTTCGGGAGGATAATATACGCTAGAGGGGAGAGCCAGGAGTGGACCAGGGCGGCCACACCACCTGGTGGCGCAGCCTGAGGTGGCCCGCGCTAGGGGGTGGTGTGGGCCCCCTGTGGCCCAGCTCCACTTCCCCTTCTGGCATTATTCGTCTTCTGAAAAAATAGGATTTTCCATGTATTTTCCCTAATTTTTTGATCTTCGCGAATTTTTCCTCCAAACAGCACGTTTTCCATCAGAATCCTGACTGCAGCGGTCCATGCTCCAAAAGTAATCAACCATGCAAAAATAGATGAAATAACATAAGTATCATCTCTTAATATGAAATATACCAATGAATAACAGTAAATTATGATATAGAATAGTGATACAAAATGGACGTATCACGGCGCGCGTCATGGCATGGCGAGGCGAGGAGAGGCGTGATGGGCGGTGGAGGAGGAGCACACGTGTATGTCTCTCTACTTCTCATGCTTTTACCAAGTGGTGGAAGAGCCCCTCTTATAAGGTGGTGAAATCTTCCTTCAACTAGCAATGTGGGACTAAACATTTGTCCCACCTCTTGCCATGCATGAATGGGCCACATGGGCCTCTAGGATTTCCATGAATTATTAAAATGGAAATATGGGTTGAGCCATTTAGGCAAAAATTCCAACAATCCCCCACAAAATCCCAGAGGCACATGAAGTTTGCCTTTGATTCCAAAATATTGTTTATATACCTATGCTATAGTGGAGACTATTAAGTTGAACTTCCACCTAAAACTTTATGCTACACTAGGCTGCAACTTTTAGATTGGACTATGCGTTGAACTACAAGTTTGCTGCGAACCTAGATTCAGACAAAGTCTTGACCGATACTAGGCTACCGTGGGACTTCCCCGCGGGTGGAGATTATGTGTCATACTCCATGGCCTTTCATGAGTTTATTAGAGAGCACCCTACTCTCATAGACTGCGATGTTTAATAGTCAGACTCATATAGGTTTGTTCTTCAAAAGATATTCTGCAGGACAACATCTCTACATAAGATAAGCCACTTAGAACACATTTAGATAATAAATCAACCTGCCGTGCAGCATAGGATAGTATTGCATCTTCATGGAGTGGTTTTTATTAAAGTAGGGATACTTTCCTCTCAGCTAATCAACAACTTGTCTCCCAATTCTAATTCACGGGATCTCCACTGTGAAAAACTCATATTGTGGGTCTCATACCCATCTCCTTTGATGCATTTTCTATCACATTGCGTGATAGACCCTCTGTGAAGGGATCTGCCAAGTTTTTAGTTGTTTAGATATAATCTAATGCAATAACTCTAAAGTTTCTCATTTTCCTGACAGATTTCAGTCTCTTCTTCACATGTCTTGAGGACTTCATATTATCCTTAGAACTATTTACTTTGAAAATCATTGTTTGATTGTCGCAGTTCATAAGGATTGCGGGTATTGGGTTTTCAACCACATGTAAGTTCATCAAGAGTTCATGAAGCCACTCTGCTTCAATAGTGGCTGTGTCAAATGCTGTGAATTCTGCTTCCATAGTTGACCTCGTTAAGATGGTCTGCTTGCAAGACTTCCAAGAAATAGCGCCACCACCAAGTGCGAATACATATCCACTCGTGGCCTTTATCTCATCAGCATTAGATATCCAATTTGAATCACTATAACCCACTAGTACCCTTGGATACCCGGTATAGTGAATTCTGTAGCTTGCAGTGCCTTTTGGATAGCACATAACTCTGTCAAGAGCATGCTAGTGATCATGTCCTGTATTTGAAACAAATCGACTGAGTTTGCTGACAACAAAAGTGATGTCAGGCCTCGTGGAGCTAGCTAAATACATAAGCGAGCCAATAATTTGAGAGTACCTCACTTGGTCTCTAGTATTTCCTGGATTGTTTCGAAGCTACACACTAGCATTAAGGTTGGTTCTGAAAATCAGTATGTCATCAACATACAAACAAAAGATGACTCCCTCACCCCCACCATGGCGATGGTACACACATTTGTTAGCTTCATTTACAACAAAGCATGCACTTAAAGTTCTTTCAAACTTCTCATGCCATTGCTTAGGGGCTTGTTTTAGGCCATATAACGACTTCAAAAATTTACACACCTTTCCTTCTTAACCATTTACCACAAAGCCATCTGGCTGATCCATATAAATTTCCTCATCCAACTCTCCATTTATGAAAGTTGTCTTAACATCCATTTGATGAACGAGCAGATCATGAGAGGCAGCCAATGAAAGTAGTACTCGAATGGTGGTCAGTCTGGCAACAGGTGAGTAAGTGTCAAAGAAGTCTTCACCTTATTTTTGAGTGTATCCCTTGGCCACAAGCCATGCCTTGTACTTCTCAATAGTACCATCAGGCCTAAGCTTTTTCTTAAACACCCATTTACATCCTGCAGGTTTGCACCCATAAGGACGATCAAGGATCTCCCATGTTCCATTGGCTAAGATGGAATGCATATGACTGTGGATAGTTCCTTCCAGTAGTCAGCATCAGGAGATGCATAGGCTTCTGAAATAGAAGTGGGAGTATCATCCACGAGGTACACAATGAAATCATCACCAAAGGTCTTTGCAGTCCTCTGTCTCTTGCTCCTTTTAGGAATTTCATTATCATCCTCCTTAGGATTTTCAACATGTTCAATTGGAGTGGTAGGTTCAGAATTTGTAGAAAATTCCTGACTGGATGAACTAGGCATCTCATGATTTGATGAGCTAGGTATATCCTTCATAGGAAATATATCCTCAAGCAAAGTCGCATCAGCTGACTCCATAATTGTACCGACACGCATGTCAGGTACCTCCAATTTTACTATCAAGAATCTATAACCAATGCTATGGAAAGCATAACTCTGAAATACACATTCAACGGTTTTTGGTCCAAGCTTGCGCTTCTTGGGAATTGACACATTAACTTTTGCCAAGCATCCCCAAGTCCATAGGTAAGAGGGTTTAAACCTTTTCTTCTCCCATTCTTCAAATGGAGTAATTTCTTTGTTCTTCGTGGGAACTAGATTTAGGACATGACACACAGTCAATAGAGCCTCCCCCACCATTCATTAGATAGACCCGATGTATCTAACATGGCATTAACCAAATCTGTTAGAGTATGGTTCTTTCTTTCAGCTACACCATTTGATTGAGGTAAATAGGGAGGCATCCTCTGATGGATTATACCATGTTCTGCACAGAAGGAATCAAACTCTTGGAAAATACTCTCCACCATGATCAGACCTAAGCTCTTAATCTTTCGATCAAGTTGGTTTTCTGCTTCAGCTTTATAGATTTTGAAGAAACTCAAAGCCTCATATTTTGATTTCAGAAGATACACATGACAATATCTTATAGATTCATCGATCAACGTCATGAAATATTTCTTTCCACCTTTTGTCAACACACCATTCATCTCACAAAGATCAGAATGCATGAGCTCTAGTGGTGTTAAATTTCTCACTTCTACAGTCGTATGTGACTTGCGAAGTTGTTTTGCTTGCACGTAGACTTGGCACTTAGATCCCTTAATAGTAGTGAAATCAGGGGTTAAATTCATTTTGGCTAGCTGCATCATACAACCAAAATTAATATGGCAAAGACGAGAATGCCAGACATTTGGTTCAAAATTCGTGTAAATATGATTAACAACTTTATTACAAACGTCTGACATAGATAAGCAGAACAAGCCTCCGCACTCATAACCTTTACCAACAAAGGTTCCATACTGAGAAATTACAGATTTATTGGACTCGAATACAATCTTGTAGACGTCTCGACACTGAAGAGATCCGCTAACAAGATTTTAATTATTAAGGGAACATGATGCACGTTCTTCAGGCGCATGGTCTTTCCTAAAGTAAACTTCAGATCGACCGTACGAATACCATGAACAGAAGCATGCGAGTCTTTCCCCATCAGTGCGGTTTGAGTCCCTCTGATCTGATATGAAGAAAGCATTGAAATATCAGAACATACATGTACATTAGCGCTCGTCTCAATCCACCAATCAGGAGAATGACATAATGAAAGAATAGTAGGTAATATGCCATACCCAACCTCTTTCATCTCAATGTCGCTCATGAAAACATTAGCAGTCTTGCTGCCCTTCCCATGCCGGCACTTGTCAAAGCAGTTGGGATAAGCAGGAGCCCAATGATCAGGATCACCACACACATAACAAGCACCTTTCTTCTTATCAGTCTTCTTCTTGAAACTGGTAGACTGTGAGGCCTTGTTCTTTCCATCGAACTTTCCTTTGCCATCAAACTTTCCCTTTTTCTTGAACTTGTGAGACTGGAAGTTCCTTTTTTGTACCAGATTGGCATTAGAACCTCCCTCGGTACCTCGAGAACATGTGTATTTTGCTCTCGCCTTCTTTTCCACATCAATAGTTCCAATGAGATCTGTCATGGAAAACTCTTGTCTCTTGTGCTTCAGAGAAGTAGCAAAATTCCTCCATGACTGGGGAAGCTTGGCAATAATGCCTCCGGCAACAAACTTCTCCAGTAACACACAAGTGAAGTGCTCCAGCTCCCTGGCAAGTGACAATATTTCACGAGCCTGCTCCATAATGGAGCGGTCATCAACCATCTTATAGTCCTAGAATTGTTCCATGACATACAATTCACTGCCAGCATTGGAGACTCCAAATTTTCTCTCGAGTGCATCCCACATATCCTTGCCATTTCTAAATGACAGGTAAGAATAAACAATATTGTTGCCAAGAATGTTGATCAAGGCATCCTTAAAAGTGGTATCAAGTTTTTGAAAGGCCTCTTCCCGAGTAGGATTAAGATCTCCCCCAGGTGCACCATAGATGACGTTATAGCAGCTCATGGTCCAAAACTAGAGCACTGCCCTCACACACCATCTTTTGTAATTAACACCTTCAAACATAGGTGGCTTCGTGGTTGCAACAAAGCCACTTGGAGCAAATTGCCTATAATAAGGTTTTTGGATTGTTGAGTAAAAGAGAAATTTACCGAACATAAATGCTAGATAAAATATGAATAGAATAATAGAAATTAAACTAATTATATGAATTAGTGGACATAAATTAAGGCAGATATCCAAGAGGATTGAAAAGCATATAACTTGAGATAAGATCGAGGCAAGATATATAGCAAACCAAAGGGGACAACATACTATCTAACTAAGATAAATAAGATTGAGGAAGAGGATGTACATCACAGTAGAGGGACCGCCAGTGTTGGCGTTGGCACAGTCGTCAGCCATGTCATCGAGGAAGAGGTTCTTGATGTCGGGGAAGAAGTCGTCGTTGGGAAATACGTTGGTGCTATCGCTATCTGTGAAGGAGTCCGTGATGAAGCCAATAGTCGCGCCAACAATGCTCCCCCAAAATCTTATCGCCCTTCTCCCGTATAGGACTCGAAGCAGCAGGGTCTCGGAGGCTTACTGTCCCGGCTAGCGGTGCATGCTGCAAGACGTGATGAGGAAGAACATAGCGGCAGCGCAATTCTCTAGAACTAGAGGCGATGTACTGAACCGTGTCTGAGGAGAGGAGCGACCTCTCACTCTTATAGGCACGGGAAGGTAGGCGAACATGCAACGTTGGGAGAGGAAACGAACAAGCATTGATTGAATCCGAACAGCCTCCACTAAGTGTCGAATTAAATCCCATTTATGCAGAATGTTTAGATTATTTATTTCATTCATGCGCGGCAAAAAGAAAGAGAAGCTCTCCGCTCGAGGCATTCCCGCAACCCGCGGTGCACGCGCGCGTCTCGTGATGAGGCGAGGGGAGGCATGGCGGGCGGCAGAGGAGGAGTGTGTGTGTATGTCTCTCTCCTTCTCATCCTTTTACCAAGTGGTGGAAGAGCCCCCCTTATAAGGAGAATATCATTTAGCGGCCCGAAAGTTGGGGCCAGGCAACGCAGTACCCAAGTTGCTTACAATCAGCTGCGTTGCCCAAAGTTGGTGTGCCAAATACTCAGAGGGTCTTTTTCGGCACAAATTCAACTTTACGTTTCAATACAAAAAATCAGGCTAACGGCCGTCAAGTTGGCCCCCGTGTCAGCTTTCACCGTTATGTCGCCGTCGTCGTGGCTGCCATGTAGGCTTGCAGCGTTGGCGCATGCATCCTTTACGCGTCTTCTTCTTCCTCTGGGGCGGCAATCTATGGTCACGGCTATGGCGCGGAGCTAGGACTTGGACGAAACTGCTCGGCCCCATTCTCTCCCCATCCCGAATCGGAGCTCGCCCTCACCATGACCGCACCCATGGCACGGCGCGAGGACGGGAATTCATTCCCAGGTGAGGTCTGTCACCATGTCGACCATGCTCGGTCCTGTTGGCCTCCTCCAGAATCCGAGCTTGCCGTCGCCGTGGTCGCACACGCACCAGCCATGGCGCCTTCCTCTCCGAATCCCAAAGCCGCATCCAACCAGTTCGGCACAACGCCAACAAGGTGAAAATGCATCAAGTTTTCTTCTTGTGATTGTAGAAAAACATGTATGTACCGTGGCCGTAGCATACTCTAATAATGTACACATATGTTGTTTACTAGATTTTCATTTGAAATTAGTAGCTCCGTGATGACGAAACATAGAGAACCTAAACGGAATGATGATGATGACCATGTTCTATACTTTGCATTGCATCGACAAGTGCTCGCTGACGAAGTACCAAGAGAGTGGAGTTCATCAGCCATTGCCAAAAAATATGTGAACAAATCAATGAGCGATTCAATGCAAATACGCGCAGAAAAGCTAGATCCATGTCATGAATCATCAATAGGTGGCACATTCTAGTAATGCGTTCAAATGTGTACACCATGTATCATTTGCTTGAAGTGGTTGTTATCCTGAGCAAAAAAACCTAGTATGCACATTACATTTGTATGTTCTATGCTGCAATTCTGTTGTTATGGGCGTGGAAAGAAAAGCTGGGCTTCACTGAATATTACGCAGTTAGGCCTAACTTAGTCTTACACAAATAAGCACAGCTTAGTCTTTACACACATAAGCATAACTAATGATAAAGATAAAGAAAAATGGTTCATCGGATCTGCCAGTATGAGCACTAGGTCCCTGGAGCTGGTGGTATTGTCGGAATAAACCAGAATGCTGCGTTTAGCTGTCTGGCATTCTCCTTCAAATCGTACGACCCCACAGATGAGCCAATTGTAGGCCCCTCCCCCCGACGTGGATTCGGCTCCAGGTCAGATCTGGAGTGTCAACATGATAGGCGCGTGAGTGTGCAGCAAACACACAGTCTGCTATCAACACTGGAAGGGCTGGAACCTCAGCAACAACACTAGCATGTTCTTCCTAGACTCCGATAGCAGCCTCGGCAGGTATTTCGTGAGCTTCACCAGCAGCAGCCTCAGCAGGTATTCGTCAGGTTCACCAGCAGGAACATTAGCAAGTATTTCGTCAGCTTCACCAGCAGCAGCATCACCAAGTATTTCGTCAGCTTCACCAGGAGCAGCAGCAACTAGTTCTTCGTCAGCTCCACCACCACCAACACCTCCAGCAGCAGCAGCATCAGGGGCCAGGGTTGCCTGAGCAATTACAGGTTCAACAGCTCTAGGGGCTCCGACAAAGAAAGGGGAGTTGATCCCAAGAAACACAGATTGTCCCTTCAGATTGTTGACTCTGCTCCAGACTTGCTCTACTGGGTCTTTGGATGGGCATGCGGACCTCGAGAAAACATGACACCACAGCGATGGGTATGAAGAAAGTTGTGTCCCCATATGTTCTATTGTATCACCAACGTTGTTTAGTGCTCCCCTGATATGAATCCACATGAGTTCATCATCTTGATCCGTGTCGCCTCCAAGAGGTGCCAGGAATCAGTGCCGTGTCCCAAGTTCAGCATCTGCTACTGCATCTTTGATGACCGGAGCTAGAATGATGCGCGGGGCTGCGTGGGTACCTGCGTGTTACTTACAGTCAGTAAGCAGAATTTTGAATGGGATTTTGCATGCTATATGACACCATGACTCACCCCAAATGGACGGCTCCCAAACACGCACGTCGCCGCTAGGTTCAGTGACCGCATAAATGCATTGCGGTTTGTACGAAGAGTAGCTGTAGGTGAAGACGGTGTCGACATACTTCTCCGGCCGCAGGAAGCCGTCGCGCAAGACTGTCCATTCCTTGTCTTCTAGGCATCTAATGAATGTGATTGCCTTGTCGAACACCGCTAAGAGGTCATATTCCCAGTTCTTCCACGCCCCTCCCGCAGTCTATGTGGGAGCTGTACCTTCACGAGGTCAAGTTCTACCATGTTGAACCTGTAAGCGAATTCGGAAATGGGCGGCGGCCACCCGTTGTTGAATGCAGTAATGCCGACACCCTCCAAAGATGGCAATGTAAGTCTCACCGATCTGTAGCCATTTTTTAGAGTCCAAGTACCGCCATCCTGTGATAAAAGGACCAGCCACTCGCTGTTGCCACCCACCCAGTTCTGGTCATCTTCCATTTCCGTCTCTTCTTTTTCCTTGATATTCACCACTACTAATTCGGACCACTTATCCAACAGGATCAGTTTTGCATGAATATTCTGTAGAGTTTGTTGTCAGTTGGTACAATCACCTAGCATGGATTCCATTGCAAATACAATTTAACAACTGAACCTTCAAATTAAAGTACACAAAATATTGCCTAAATACGAGTGTCTCCTCAGATATCGCCTAAATTGTGCTTGTGTCACTACGAAGATACTCAATATATGGAGTAGTAGCAGACCCCCTGAACAAACTCCTGACGATGATCATAAACAGCTCTAGGCATAACAGCCTTAAATCGTCTAATCTGTTTGTTTTTATTTTAGGAAACAGAATATCACCCAGCAGGCATTCCATTGCAAAATCGAAATTGACAACTCGTCTATCACCTAAAGTAAGACTGTGTCACTATGAAAATACCATAATATCAGGTACAAGCAGAGCTTCTGTTGTACAGAATAGTCTTAAATGGTTCGATTTGTTCAAACCGTGCATGCACACAACACGTTCGACGAAAGGAACATAGGATTCCGATGAGAGTTCAGCACATATGAATCAACGATATGACTGAACGAATAAGCTAGATACTGGAACTTACGTGGCCATCGCGGTCGTTTGGCCATTTGCTGTTATCGGGGTAAAGAAGGCCTGGCGTGCCAAACGGTTATTCGTCCATGTTCCGCATCGTGAAGCGACAGCCAGGGATGCAGCGAGCGAGGCGGCCGGCAGAGATGATGTCCAACCCCGAGGCGATCCTGTGCACATTCGCGGCGCTGAGGTTCGGCCATCCCCAATCCTCGTGGTAGTGGTCGCCCTGGCCATCCACATTGTCGTCGCATGCCTTTCGCTTCAGCCTGCTGCTACCCCAAGCTCTACCCATAGCAGCAAATGGAGTCTGGAATCCGGTAGATTAATGGAGGCGTTGTGATAAGGAGGCGGATGGATTGGAGAGGGGTGGAATCAGGGATGGGGGCAGTTGTTCGAGTGGGGAGTGAATCTGCAAGGAACCATCATCGCTGCCGGTTCTCGTCCGCGTGGAAGACAAGGAAGGGGGCGTAATTATTGAGGGCGGGCACCGGAACCGTCTAGAGGAAGTGAAAAAATAAATCGTAAGAGAGAAATGTGCGGCCCGCCTGTCAGTGAGTGAAGGTTGGCACATGCAAACGTGCCTACATTTGACTTGGATCGTGCATGGTAGACCTTGATTCCACCGCATGCAAGTGGCGCAGAACAAATTTTAGGAAGCGCTAGCGTCGACGTGTAAAACCACCGTTTTTCTCCACCTTCACCCTACTACAAACGGTCGTGCACCATTCCAGATATTGGTAAGGGCGGTTCCAATCTTTCACTTCTCCATCTCATCTCCTCCTCCACGGCCTCATCGTCTTTCTCTTCCACGGCCTCATCCATTTCCTCCACCACCGCATCACCCTCTTCCTCCGTATCCTTTCCCTCTTGCCTGTAGTCATGGACGCTCCGGACGTCTGAAACAACGGCAGGCAAGAAGCTGCGCACTTCGACATCGAAGTACTTGGCGGGAAGAAGATCGATGTCATCTGCACCACCGACCCTCGGACGATGAGGAACACTCTAAATAATTACACTAGTTGACTGCAGTTCGAAGAAAACAGGTTCGTAGGTCTCGACCTCGAGTACAGCCGCGATCACCGTAGGATCGCCGTGGTGCAACTCTCCATGAAGGGGCACGTCCTCGTATACCAGCCCTTTTGCGAGAAGGGGGCTGACGGGATCTGGTAGACTTTGCTGTCTTTTTGTTCCTGAACCGTCTGTTTGCAAAAGTTATTGCTATATTATTTTTCTGAATTCATATCATGCAGGTGGGGCAAAAGCATTAGGGATCTGTTTCATGATTTTCTCGTGAACTAGCACATAGCATTTACTAGTGTTGACATCACGAATGACACTAAACTGTTTGAAAGCCTGACTGTCAACATTAGAATCCCAAAGGAGTGCAGAGTGGACATCCAGGAAATATACTGGATCCCAGGGACGAAGGGCGAAAAGACTGGCATGGCCGCTCTTGCCTCCGAACTCACCGACCCGTGGTACGCTGACATGAAGGGCAAATTGCCGAGATGTTCGTGGAGGCGTTTAGGGCATGATTACTTGGAGGATAAGCCACTTTCTGAACCGAATCTGAAGTACACTGCAATTGACGGGTATGTTAGCCATGAGCTGTACCGCCAGATTGTAAAATCTCCTTCCATGCATCGCATCATTGAACCACCACCAAGGCAGGTTGTTTGCCCCATGTCGTTGTATTGGGAACGACAGTACCTGAGAAGGTTAGATAGAGGTGTGGGGACTAGCAGGGAAGCTATCGATGGCGTCCACAGGCGGGATTGGATACAAGCGAGCGTAGCTGGACGCAGGAAGTACCCAGTTTCGGAGACCTCATGATGAGGTAAAGCTCCTACTCCTGCCGATCTGACTATGAGGGATATACGAACTACAAGTGCTCCTGGAGCTGTATTCTCTAGCTACTGTCTTAAATGCACTGAGACCAACCCTTTCTACTGAGGCCTTGCCTCTCCTTATATAGGCAGAGAGGCAACGATCTCACTAGCCAGTCCAACTGGCGGGCCCCACAGGCGGGTCCCAGCCGGTTGGTCATCTACAGTATCCGGTACGGCATGTCCCATCGGAGTATGAGCGGTATGGCTATCGTAGGCACAGTGGACGCCGTGCAAGCCTGTCGTCAGCATCGGGCCACTGTTCCTATGTCATCCCCGCAAACTTTCGGTATGGCCGAGTGGTTGCCAGTCTTGTCATCGTACAGGGCGTACCGCGCACTGATCCACACGTCGCCCTATCTCCTTGATTGGTTCCAGCTACGCTGCTGTAGCTGGCTGCTTCTCATCGATCCGGCTACCGTGCGGTAGCCGGCTCGACCTGCCTTGTGCGGCTGCACTTGGTCAGCCGGACGCGATCCGACTGCCCTGTTTCTTGTCCGGTTGGGATATCTGGGGATTATCCCCCCGACACTAGCCCCCGAGCGCGTGTGGATTCCGCCCCTAGGAGAAATGTGCGCGCGCTCCCTCTTTGTTTTGAATTTGTGGCCGGCTACGCTTGGCGGTTTCGCTACCCGTGACGTCAGTGCTGACACCGGCCACGCACGCACGCGCCATCATTACTCTGCGGCGGGCAGCGTAACGTCCCGTCGCACGTCGCCTCGAAAAACTTCCGCCTGACGCTTCAGTTCCTGCTCCAGGATCTTCTGCACACCCCGCGTCTGCACACGGGATCTGGGCGGCGATTGGGGTGAGGGTCGCCTGGATGGGCGCCATGTGGCGTCATGGACGGTTGCTCTTTGGCCCTTTAAAGGGACACCCCAGGGGAGGCATTTCCTTTCTTCCGCTCCCCTGCTTCTAGTTGCCATCTTCCCTCTGTGCTCCTGCCCTCTACACCTTGCCATTACTGCTGCTATAGCCCGCCGCGCCGCCCATTTGTCGCTGTCGGCGGTACGGGTCACCGTCAGTCGTCTGTCGCCGTGCGCTCCGATGAACCAGAGATGGCCGCCGAACGTGGAGCCTGGTGCGACTCCTCCGTCATGGAGGATCACATCCAGAAGTACCACGCCACCCGCGTCCTTCCGCCGGAGGAGGAAGTAGAGGTGCGGCTAGCGCCGGCGGGAGAGGTGTCGCCGCATCCGGCGGAGGGAGAGCGGGTGATCTTCCTTTTGCACCTGGCGCGCGGGGTCGCGCTACCGGTGCACCCGTTCTTCCTCACGTTCCTCGCTTTCTTCGACCTCCGCCACCACCATCTCGGCGCCAACGCAATCAGCACGCTGGCGCACTTCATGGCCTTCTGCGAGAGTTACCTCGGGATCCAGCCGGATCTCAGGCTCTTCTGCTGGCTCTTCCAAGTCCGGCCGCAGGTGCAGTTCATGAAGGGGCCGCTAGTCGTCTGTGGTGGCGCCTCCATCTACTCCTGCGTGCAGACCGGCTATCCGAAGTTCTGGCTGCATGACACGGTATGACCGTGGCAGTAGTCGTACTTCTACGTCAAGAAACGCACCAACGTGGACCGGATCAACCTTCCGGCGTTCCAGGATGTCGAGTCTAGCCGGCAACACTAGGACTTGAAGATCTATGGCGACAAGGCGGAGTCGGATGCGATCCTGCAGCGCATGCGCTCCCTCGTCACCTGCCGGCTGACTGGCCTAGACACCACCCTCAGTTGGATGTCCCGACTAATGATGCCGTTGCAGCAGCGAGCGCACAAGATGTGCTTCTACTCCGGCCGGCTGGACCCGACCTGGCTGTCGCGCCGTGATCCCCGCTACCACAACCTGAAGGAGTGGGTGTGGACGATCACCAAGGAGCGGTTCCCGGAAGGCTGGACCTTCAGACTGGCGCCCTATAACCGGGACAATCGCGCGCCCCGGGTAAGCTCTTTCAGCCGGAATTTATGTTTCTCTTCCTCTTCTTTTTTGGTTTTATCCGACTAATCTCTTGTATTCGGCAGATCTTCCCTTGCATCCTTCGTGAGGAGGGCGAGTCCCCCTCGAGACATGCACGCCTGACTTGCCCGAGCCGCGTGCTCGGCGGTCTGGCAAGGAGTCGGATGGGGACAAGGACGCCTTCCCTAGCCGGAACGACGAACCGGCCACCGACCCCCACACGGAGGTTGATGAAGAGAAAGAGGCCGTGCCGGCCTCCGATCCGGCGCAGCGCCTTGTGACGGACGGCGACTCGAGCCAGTCTGGTGCTGGCGGGAGCGGCTCCAGCCATTCCAGCGCCAGCCGGCCTGCCGTAGAGGAGCCGGCCCCCAAGAGGAGCTGGACCAGCGCCCTTCCCCCCAGCCGCCTTGGCCGGAAGAAAGGGCCGCCCCCGGTGGTATAGGGGTAAGTTCTTCTTCGTGCGCTCTTGCTATTTCCGCTTCTTTTGGTTGCCTTTGGCTTACTTGCTTCTTTTTTCCTCTTTAGCACGCTGGTCTCCTTGGAGCTGCGAGCCCGACGCGAGCGTCGACCGGGTCGCTGCCTCGCGCGCTGGACACCTCCGTCTCCGCCCCCTCTTCTTCCGAGGCACCGCCTCTGCCGCCGCCTCGAGCCAAACCGGCTGCCTCGGCCGGAACGGAGGGCCCACCGCCGGACATGGTGGCCCAGCCGGAAGCGGAGGGTTCTTAGCCGGTCGGCTCCTCTGCAGGAACGTGGGGGGCGGCAGCCGGCAAGGAGGTTGTGGTTGTCAGCGACGACAACTCCGAGGACGAGCCGGGGGAGGAGTGGAGGACCGTGGTGGTTGCTACGAAGGAGTCCCTGGCCTCCAACACCATGGATGACGATGCCTCCTCTGCTGCCTCGCTGACAGATCTCGCCGTCACCCTTGAACTGGCGGTGAAGGAGATCTGGCTGCTGGAGGCTGCAGCCGGCGGGAACCGGTCCCTGGAGCAGAAGCTTGCTGCTGCCAACGGGACTTCCCAGAATAAGTTTGCCTCAGCCGAAATCTTCCTCTTTTTTTGCTGATAGTCGGCTTTGTCGCAGCTATCCTCGTGTGCGCTCAGTGCGAGATTGATCGCTTGAAGAAAGCGAACGACCGGTTGAGCAAGTCCAACTCCATTATGCGGATGCAGAACAAGGATTGGCACGCGAAGGTGGACGGTCTAGAGGCCACCGTCAAGGAGCGCGACGCCTTGCTCGCCAGCCGGATCAAAGCCTTCAACCTTCTCGAGGCCCAAAACAAGGACCAAGAGAAGGAGATCAAATGACTAGCAACGAAGGAGAAGGCCTTGGTGGAGGAACTGATGCAAGTCGGTCACACGGCTAAGGGTAAGTTCCCTTTTTTCGTCTCCCTTTCTTTCCGGATCCGGTAGCCGGATCTGACTATCTTTTTTTTCTGACAGCGTTTTATCCCGGCATAGACCTGCTGGCGTACAACCGGCTCCAGGAGAACTGGCCGGGAGCATAGCCGACGACCTAGGAGCTCGTCGTCCTTCTTGGCGAGGAAGCTGCCAAGCTTCGTCAAGCGGCGCGGGACATCTTCTGGTTCCGGAGACGATGCCGCAGCTAGCTGCGAAGGTGGGGGAGGTGCCGGCTACGGTGGACCGACTATGGGACCTGGCGGTGATACATTGCAAATGTATATATAATTTTTGATGTTCCATGCTTAGTTTTATCCACTTTCTTGTGTTTTGTCCACACTTTGGAGTACTTTTCATATGATTTCTTGGACTAACCTATTAATAAGAGCCACAATGCTAGTTGCCTGTTTTCTGCTGTTTTTGGTTCTGGGAAAGTCAGAAAATGAATATTCTCGAAATTGGACGGGACAAAAGACAAAGCTCCTATTTTCCTATAAGACTCACGGAGCCAGGAGGAGAATTGGAGAGGGGCCACAGGGTGGCCACACCCCCCTTGGCGTGGGCCAGCCCAGGCCACGCCAGGGCATGGTGTGCCCCCTGGCTGGCCACCGACCTTGCCTCCTTCGCCTATAAGAGCCTCTCGATGCAAAAACCCTAAAGAGTCAAGTCTCCAGCCACGAAAAGTTCCACGGCGCCGCCGCCACCGAAGGGGAGATTAAGGGACATAAAGGCTCTGTTCCGACGCCCTGCCGGGACGGGGAAGAGCCCCCGAAGCCACCTCCATCAATCTCCACCACCATCTCCATCACCATTGCTGATTCCCATGATGAGGAGGGAGTAGTTCTATCTCGAGGCTAAGGGTTCTACCAGTAGCTATGTGTTCATATCTCTCTATGCGTGATCATATTATGGTCATGAGCTTGTAATCTATAGATCTACCTTGCTACTCAAGTGCTTGATTAGATCTCTGCTCTCCCCGTGTGTGTGAAAGTGACAGCGTGCTCACCATGGTGGTACTTAGGCTAGAGATTACAAATACTTGTTATGAGTTATATTTGGAGTTGGATGTTTCTATGAAATTGTGGTGTTTGTTGGACTCATCTAGTACTCAAGGTGATAGTGTGGGGTTTTCTAGATGGGAAAGATGAACTTTGAGGTGTGCTGTTATAGCCCTACCATCGATTAGAGTGTCCAACCGGAGAGTAGTTAAGAGTAGTATGATAAAGAGAAGATATTTATATGAGATTGTTCACTAGTGAAAGTATGATCCCTAGGCCTTGTTTCTTAGCATTGATACACCGTTTGCAATTAGATCTGTTACATGTTTGCTTGCTTCCATCTTTATTTCAGTTTGCCTTTAGTCTTTTCCACGCCATCAAGCTCTTTTCTATCACCGTTACCACTTATAATTATCCATACCACTTGTATTTCACTATCTCTTTGCCGAACTAGTGCACCTATACACTTGACAAGTGTATTGGGTGTGTTGGGGACACAAGAGACTTCTTGTATCTTGATTGCAGGATTGCTTGAGAGGGCATACCTTTGACCACTTCCTTCCTGAGTTCTATAAACCTTGGGTGATCCACTTAAGGAAAAACTTGCTGCTGTTCTACAAACCTCTGCACTTGGAGGCCCAACAACTGTCTACAAGAATAGAAGTGCGTAGACATCAAGCTATTTTTTGGCGCCATTGCCGGGGAGGAAAGGTAAAAGGTATTCACACCGGAGGATTAAAGAAGAAGACCTCCCACGACAAACACCTATTTTCTGGCGCCGTTGCCGGGGAGGTAAGGTAAAAGGTACTCACATCCTCCGGTGTGAGTGCTCAAAGTTATTTCCTTTAGATTCTGCAATTTTGTCTTTTTGTTTCTTGTTTTCACTAGTTAGGCTTAATGGAAAACTACAAAAAAATTATAGATCTTTATAGTATTTATCTTGAGTTAGGACATGAAGTGTTTGAAGAGAAAATTAAAAAACCTATGGAACTTTATTTGCGTGCTCATAGCAATGTTATTAGTATGAACTCTTTGAACACCGTTATTGCTAATGCGATGGAAAAGTCTAAGCTTGGGGAAGTTCGTTTTGATGAGCATGATATTTTTAGTCCCCCAAGCATGCAGGAGAAAATTTACTTTGATGATACTGTGCCTCTAATATATGATGATTACAATGATGAGTATGATATTTTCAGTCCACCTACTATTGAGGAGAAAATTAATTATGATTACAATATGCCTCCTATATTTGATGATTATGGTGATGAAAATAATAATGATAGCTATTTTGTTCAATTTGCTCCCACTACAATTAATAAGAATGGCTATGCTTATGTAGAGAGTAATAATTATTATATGCATGTGGCTCATGATAAGAATGTTTTATGTGATAGTTATATTGTTAATTTTATTCATGATGCTACTGAAAGTTATTATGAGAGAGGGAAACATGGTTTTATGCATCTCAATAATATTAAGTTTCCCCTCTTTATGTTCAAAGTCTTGAAGTTGCACTTGTTTTGCTTTCCTATGCTTGTTGCTTTCATGACATGTTTATTTACAAGATTCCTATGCATAGGAAGTGGGTTAGACTTAAATGTGCTTTGAATTTGCTTTTTGATGCTCTCTTTTACTTCAATTCATATTCCTTATGTGAGCATCTTCTCAAACTATTATGCCTAACTTAAAGGTGTTAAAGAAAAGTACTTATTGGGAGATAACCCAAAAGTTTTAGATGAGTCTTGGAAGTTATTACTTCTGTAATAACTACTCCTTATCCTTTTTATTTGCTTTTTGTGCCAAGAGTAACCTCTAATGAGAGAGAAGTAATGATTGGAAAAGTTGCTATCCCGAAACAGATTTCTGTGCTTCACTGTAAACATTCGTGTAAAATCTCTGTACGTACTTTTGAGGCGTGAATTTTTGTGACTCTGCCCCAGGTTATTATCTAACTTTCGTTAGTTCAACACTTTTTTATTTGAGCACCAGAAGGTCTTCGAAAAAATTCGTCTTTACCTGCTGGTCTGTTTTGACAGATTTCTGCCATTATTTGCATTTGCTTCTTGTTGATTCCTTTTTGAGTTCTTTTGGGGAATTGAGCTTTTTGAGGGAAGAGCTACAGTAGCTTGTGTTTTAATGGAAGTTTTATTGGTGTTGAAACTGAACCCAAAGACTTATTATCTTGAGTGCACTAATGTCGCTAATAAAGATTGTGTGAAGTTTTGCATGAAGGAAAAATTTCAGGTGTATGGAAGGAATGAGTAATGAGATGAAGGATGGACTAAAGCTCAAGCTTGGGGATGCCACACGTGTCACCCCAAGAAATATCCAAGAAGTACAAGCGCCAAAGCTTGGGGATGCCCAAGGCATCCCCTTCTTCATCAATAAAAATCTCAAGTTTCTTCCAAACACTTCATTTTTATTGTTTCATGTACAGTTGTGTTGTTCTTGGAGCGTCTTTGTTTTCGTTTTGGTTTTTTGTTTGCTTGGTTTTCTTAGTTTGCTTGAATAAGTTGGTTGGATCCCAACACACTTCTTTGGGAGAGAGACACACCCCGTTATTCATTGCCTAGAACACTCTAGTTTTCATTCTTATTGTTTTGTGAGTGTTCTCTTTTGCTAGCACTGTGTTTAGCCTTAGTTTTCTTGTGCTTTCAGCTTAGAACTCTCTAGTTCTTCTGTGTGGATTTGTGAGACAAGCTCACTGATCTTCATTTATTATTATCTTTGTGAGTTCTTTCAAATAGTTTGGTTTGGATTGGAAAAGAGTAGGAAAGCTCATGCTTAAGTGGTAAAGAGAGCTTATTTTTGACTGTGGCGTATGCTTTGTCATGCCATGCTTGATATTGTTTTGGCTTTATGCTTAGTATTCTTTGTTTTAGCATGACTTTTTATAAACAATTGATATTGCTTAATGTGCCTTGGATGAATCATGCGTTGTTTTAGCATATTAAAGCATAGTATTGTGGTATTCTCCTTTGATGCTTTATTTGGGTTGACTTGGCGCATGCTCTCACCATGTTATGACTATCTCAAGTCACCATAAGCCTTTATGATACTTTAGTTTTCAACTTGTATTATCACTTTATGCTTTGATCAATGATGTTTTGTCGCTCTGCATGATTATGGCCATTATTGCTCTCTTAGTTTGTCGCTCCCAGTCTTTTGCTAGCCTCCACAACCAAGTATGAGTTCCACTCATGCATCCAACTCCCTAAACCAAGTTATTCCAAAGAGTCCACCATACCTACCTATTAGCATATGCTATTCCAAGTATATTCATGTTTTTGTTTACCTTCCAAATTAAACTTGTTATGTGAAAATTAGTGATTAAAGCTCTCACGAACTTGATGGCACACTTTACTTTTCTTGCCCTTAATAAACTTGAACCATTGTGTCGTCTATGTTGTATCTGCTTGCACTTATTTGTTGGGGATTAGCAGAACCATGCTGTCATGGGGAACGCTTTCAACATTGTATGGGTACTTAGTACCTAGTTGATATCATGCTCTTTTGTCTATGGATGTCGTCGGTGTGAAATGAAAGGGGAGCTTGTAAGTCCATGGAGTTATGTATATGTGTTAGAGAAACGCCTGGGCCGCTGGTCTAATCCATGCTGACATGGTGGAAACCTGCAGCGTAACCATAATGAGCAATCTATGAAGCATTCTTCTTATAAAAAAAGAGTCCTATATTGAGAAAAAAGAGAAAAAGAAAACAAAGAGATTATGAAAAGAGGAAAGAGAGAAAAAAGCACCATATTCCCATGGTAAATAAGAAGAATGATGAGATGCTCGTTGTCTGCTTGCCTTGTCATTTTGATATGGGGATTCTTCCGTATCATCGGGCAAGGGGTACCCCGTTGGCGGTTCTCTATGATACACATGTACTTACGATGACAAGAACTTACCGGTGACTAAACTTGAGTAGCATGAGGAGCGGCCCTCATATACAAGGGACATGAGATTTCTAACTTATACTTCGTCAGGCATGCACACCATAGTTTGTTCACTTTATCCTTAATCACCTTCAAAATGCTTATGATAGGGGCAATGAGAGCTGAAAGCTATAAGTACCATAATTTTTGGAAGCTCTTTATGAAACTTGAATCTCTGCTTCCTTCTATGAAGGCCTTTCTTCCACTTAGATATTGAGTCTCCACCTTCTATCTTTATGCACTTACTTTGAGGGCATAGTGGCCATTCTTAGTTCTATGTGCATTGTCCCAAGACTAGTTGATTGATGCATAACTTGATATTGCTTGTTTTAAACTATTTGTATCTAGTCACTCTTACGAACTTTGAAAGTGTCCTATGCATCTATATTTGCTACTCTATGAGGGACAAGCTGAATGCCACTATGCTATGTTTTATTTATGTAAAACAAACAAACGTCTTGCAAAGCATTGTTATACATGAATCTTTTGTTTGTGCCTTTTCATGTTGCAACATCGTTGCTTTGTCTTATTGCTAGAACTTTGTCTTTCATGCTATGTTGAAGTACTATGATCCCAACTTTCAATGATTTACAAATACTTTGATCAAGTCTTTGATGGTGCATGTCACCTCAAAAAATATTATTTCTTTTATCACTTACCTACTCGAGGACGAGCAGGAGTTAAACTTAGGGATGTTGATACATTGCAAATGTATCTATAATTTTTGATGTTCCATGCTTAGTTTTATCCACTTTCTTGTGTTTTGTCCACACTTTGGAGTACTTTTCATATGATTTCTTGGACTAACCTATTAACAAGAGCCACAGTGCCAGTTGCCTGTTTTCTGCTGTTTTTGGTTCCAGGAAAGTCAGAAAATGAATATTCTCGGAATTGGACGGGACAAAAGCCAAAGCTCCTATTTTCCCAGAAGACTCATGGAGCCAGAAGGAGAGTTGGAGAGGGGCCACAGGGTGGCCACAACCCCTTGGCACGGGCCAGCTCAGGCCGTGCCAGGGCATGGTGTGGGCCCCCTAGCTGGCCACCGACCTTGCCTCCTTTGCCTATAAGAGCCTCCCGATGCAAAAACCCTAAAGAGTCAAGTCTCCAGCCATGAAAAGTTCCGCAGCACCGCCGCCACCGAAGGGGAGATTCGAGGGACAGAAAGTCTCTGTTCCGGCGCCCTGCCGAGACGGGGAAGTGCCCTCGGAGCCATCTCCATCGATCTCCACCACCATCTCCATCACCATTGCTGATTCCCATGATGAGGAGGGAGTAGTTCTATCTCGAGGCTAAGGGTTCTACCGGTAGCTTTGTGTTCATCTCTCTCTCTCTCTCTCTCTATGCGTGATCATATTGTGGTCATGAGCTTGTAATCTATAGATCTACCTTGCTACTCAAGTGCTTTATTAGATCTCTGCTCTCCCCATGTGTGTGAAAGTGATATCGTGCTCACCATGGTGGCCTTTAGGCTAGAGATTACAAATACTTGTTATGAGTTATATTTGGAGTTGGATGTTTCTATGAAATTGTGTTGTTTGTTAGACTCATCTAGTACTCAAGGTGACAGTGTGGGGTTTTCTAGATGGGAAAGATGAACTTTGAGGTGTGCTGTTATAGCCCTACCATCGATTAGAGTGTCCAACTGGAGAGTAGTTAAGAGTAGTATCATAAAGAGAAGATATTTATATGAGAGTGTTCACTAGTGAAAATATGATCCCTAGGCCTTGTTTCTTAGCATTGATACACCGTTTGCAATTAGATCTGTTACATGTTTGCTTGTTTCCATCTTTATTTCAGTTTGCCTTTAGTCTTTTCCACGCCATCAAGCTCTTTTCTATCACCGTTACCACTTATAATTATCCATACCACTTGTATTTCACTATCTCTTCGCCGAACTAGTGCACCTATACACCTGACAAGTGTATTGGGTGTGTTGGGGACACAAGAGACTTTTGTATCTTGATTGCAGGATTGCTTGAGAGGGAATACCTTTGACCACTTCCTCCCCGAGTTTGATACACCTTGGGTGACCACTTAAGGGAAAACTTGCTACTGTTCTACAAACCTCTACACTTTGAGGCCCAACAACTGTTTACAAGAATAGAAGTGCATAGACATCAGGCGGCGCGACCCGGAGCGGAGATGGCCCTGGCCCTCATGCTTTCCTGGTACAAGGACACCCGTGTGGAGAAGATCGACGGAGGCTTCCGCGCCGGCGCCGATCTTACCGCCATCCGCCAGGCCCATCCAGAGCTCCGGGGCTCCGCCATCAAGATCACCGACTATGTGGATCCTGACGAGGTGCTCACCGACTCGGAGTCCGTCGGCACTCCGGATGTGGAAGCCTCGACGCAGCCGACTGCAAGCGCCAGAACTGGATCAAGCGACGTGCCTCCTCCTTTGCCTGACGCTTCCGCCAGCCAAAGCGCTCCGCACGGCAAGGGTCATACCGCCTAGTTATCGCCCCGGGATGTCGGGTGTATTTGTTTGTCTTGCCTTGTCTTGAAACTCGTCTGTCTGTGCCGGCTGCCTCTGGCGCCGGGTAAACTTATGGGAGCTTCGTATCCTCTTTTCCTTTTGATGTTAATGGCTTGGTTTCCCTTCAACTTGTGTTTTTTGTATATTCTTTCAATATTTCGCCGATTGACTTTATCCGGCTGGCTTTGCTGGGCTATACGCCTTTAGCCGGGGGAACTGCACCACCAGTGGGGGCGCACTAGCGCACCCACTGGGTGTAGCCCCCGAGATTCGGAGTAGCTGGCGTAGCCAGGTACTTCAAATCTTCCTTCTCTTCCCAAATCCTCTAACTTTGTCTGACTAGACGCGTCTTAGTCGGTTGCTTTCGCTGGCTGAACATCTTCAGTCGGGGGAATTATTATTCCAGTGGGGGCGCGCCAGCGCACCCACTGGGTGTAGCCCCTGAGATTCGGAGTAGCTAGCGTAGCCAGGTACTTCGAATCTTCCTTGTCTTCTCTTGCTCCTGCCCTTGCCCTCACCTAGGCTCCAAATATCCGACTAAATGCCCTTAGCCGGTCGGGAAACTACCAGATTCCACTAGGGGCGCGCGAGCGCACCCAGTGGGTGTAGCCCCCGAGATTCGGAGCGCTTGATGAAGGCAAGGACTTCGAATCTTCTTCTCTTTTCTTCCTGAATTTCGACTCGAATTAGTCGTACAAGAATATACATACACATACATTCTCACATGTTAATAGGTTAGTCTGCTAAACTGTAGCCGGAAGGCGGTTTTGTTTTTGAAAACTAGCTTGCACCTCTCTGGACACTTAGTCGCTTTCTTGTGTGCCCTGCTGTTTTCGCTGCGTCCTTGTCGGGCAGTCGGGTTGCAGTCTGCAGCCGGAATCGAAGGGAGCTGACAGTACATCGCGCACGGTACTAACGGCTTAGCAGCCGGATTGTCTTAAGCTAGTTGCGAGGTCAGGACGCCCGATCTGTCGCCTCTCCTCTCCGCTTTTCATGTGGGATGCCTCGGGCTTTTGCTCTTGCTAGCCGGACAGCCGGGTTGCGGTCTGTAGCTGAGACTAAGTGTGGGCCTTTGACATCATCGCACACTACTCAGTCGGTTTGTTGACTTAGCAGGTCGGGCCAGTCGGCAAGCCCCCGGCTAGGGGTTGCCGGAGCCGGAAAATCATAACCGGAAAATAGGTACAAACACATTTCTAGCAAGGAGCCCCCGAGCATCTCACAGGGGTATGCATTTTCATTCATAGGGTTTGCGGGATACATACACTATCTGGTGACTAGGTGTAAAACGGGCGCAGCAGGGGCGCTTTCCAGGGACGCTCGGTCTCCTCGTCTGATTTGTCCATCTTGTTCTTGCGCGACTACTGCGCGTCAATGAGGTACTAGGAGTCATTGGGCAGCGCCCGGCTGATGATGAAGGGGCCCTCCCAAGGTGGCGATAGCTTGTGCATGCCCTTTGTGTCTTGCACCAGCTGGAGGACCAGGTCGCCCTCGCGAAACGCGATTGGGCGGATTTGGCCTGAATGGTAGCAGCATAGTCATTGCTAGTACAGGGCCGTCCTGGACAATGCCAAATCGCGGGCCTCCTCCAGGAGGTCCACACCATCCTCCCGCGCCTCTAGGTTGGCCTTTTCGTCGTAAAGGAGATTGCGCGGGGAGTCGAACTCGATATCCGCGGAGAGAACGGCTTCCGATCCGTAGACTAGGAAGAACAGAGTGTAGCCGGTTGATCTATTCGGCGTGGTGCGGAGGCTCCATAGTACAGCCGGAAGCTCCTCGATCCAGCATCTGGGTGACCGCTCCAACGGCTCGATGAGGCGCGGCTTGATGCCGGCTAGCACCAAGCCGTTTGCCCTTTCGACCTGCCCATTGGACTACGGGTGCGCGACGGAAGCCAGGTCCAGCCGGATGCCCTTGTTGCTGCAGAATCAGGCAAAGGCCCCCTTGGCGAAGTTCATGCAATTGTCGGTGATGATGCTGTTGGGGTAGCCGAACCGATTGATGATGTCGGTGAAGAAAGTGATGACTGTTGCCCCGTCCAGCTTTCGGATGGGCTTGGCCTTGATCCACTTTGTAAATTTGTCCACCGCCACCAGTAGGTGGGTCATGCCGGCGCGTGCTCGCTTGAAGGGACCGACCATGTCGAGGCCCCAAACCGCGAAGGGCTAGGTAATCGGTATGGTCTTGAGCACTGAAGTCGGCATGTGCCTGAGCTGCCCGAAGTGCTAGCACCCATTGCACGCGCGGACCAGCTGTTCAGCATCCTCGAGGGCGGTGGGCCAATAGAAGCCATGGCAAAACGCCTTGGTGACTATCGCCCTTGACGAAGCGTGGTGCCCGCACTTGCCCTGGTGGATGTCCTTGAGTAGCCGGTAGCCTGTGTCCACATCGACACACCTTTGGAAGATGCCGGATACGCTGCGCTTGTACAGTTCGCTGTTGATGATGGTGTATGTGTGCGCACGGCGCCGGATTTGCCTGGCTTCCACCTCGTCATCCGGAAGTTCCCCGTTGGCGATGTAGTTCATGAAGGGCTGCGTCCAGGATGGCACTTCCCAAATGACGAGGATTCTCCCGCTCTCCGGCTGATGGTCGTCGGGGGGTCGTCCGTATGGGGCACCCGGGACGGCAGCCCCCGAGCCGCTTGACGAGTCGGCAGCCCCCGGGTCTTGCAAGCCGGAGGGTACTAATTTGCTAGAGTTGGTGCGGGCTTTCTTTTTTGGAGGTTCTGTCGGCTCCGCCTCTGTCGCCCCATCAGTCGGAGCGCTCCCCGCCCATATGATGGAATCCGACTCGGGTGATGGGTTGATGGAGGGCTTGCGTAGGTGCTCCAAGGAGACCCCGGGTGGGATCGCCTGCCTGGTGGACCCGATTCGGGCAAGCGAATCGGCTGCCTCGTTGTTGACCGGGGGACGTGATGGAATTCACATCCGTCGAAGGAGGCGCTGAGCTTCTGGATGTGTAACTGGTAGAGGGCCATGTTTGCATCTCGAGCGTCCCATTCTCCGGATACTTGCTACACCACGAGATCCAAATCACTGAAGCAGAGGATCCGATTGACACTGATCTCCCAGGCTAGTCGGAGTCCGTGCGCCAGTGCCTCGTGTTCGGCTACGTTGTTGGAGGCCTTGAAGTGGATCTGCAGGACGTACTCCAGCCGGTCTCCCTTGGGTGAGGTGAGCACGATGCCGGCTCCAAGCCCCTGAGCATCTTCGACCCATCAAAGTGCATCTTCCAGTGGTCCGAATCCGGAACCGGTGGGAGATACTGGATCTTGGCCCAGTGAACGAGGAAGTCCGCCAGTGCCTGCAACTTGATCGTGAGCCAGGGCTCATACTAGATGGTGGTCCGAATCCGGAACCGGTGGCGTCCTTGTTGCCGATGATTTCCGAAAGGGGTGCGGTGCACACGACCTTAATCGGATGCTCCTGGAAGTAGTGCTTGAGCTTCTTGCATGCCAGGTACACCCCGTAGCGCATCTTATGGTAGTGGGGGTAGTTCTGCTTGGAGAGGGAGAGGAACTCACTAAGCTAGTAGACGACCCTCTGAACTGGCTGAGCGTTTCCTTCCTCGGGGCGCTCCACCACCAGGACGACGCTGACGACCCAGCTGATGGCTGCTATATAGAGCAACATCGGCTCCTTGCTAGCCGGCGTGGCTAGAACTGCCGCTGTGGACAACATGTGCTTGAGGTCATGAAATGCGGCGTTGGCTTTCGAAGTCCAGGAGAACTTGTTCGTCTTCTTCATCAGCTAGTACAACGGGAGTGCCTTCTCCCCCAGCCAGCTGACGAAACAGCTGAGGGAGGCCAGGCATCCGGTGAATTTCTGGACTCCAAGCAGGCTCCTGGGCGGCTACATCATCTTGATGGCCGCGATCTTCTCCGGATTTGCCTCGATGCCTCGTTGTGATACGAGGAAACCGAGTAGCTAACCGGATGGAACTCCGAAGATGCACTTCTCCAGGTTCAGCTTCATCTGGTACTGGCGGAGGTTGCTGAATGTCTCTCCTAGATCTTTGAGGAGGGTGCGCTTCTCCTTGGTCTTGATGACCACATCGTCCACATAGGCGTGCATGTTTCAGCCTATCTGCGAGTGCAAGCACTTCTGCATGCAGCACTGATAGGTAGCGCCTGCATTCTTCAGACCGAAAGGCATGGTCACATAGGAGAAAGCCTCGTAGGGGGTGATAAATGATGTCTCTGATCAGCTGGGTTTAACCGGATCTGATTGTAACTGGAATAGCAATCTAAAAAAGACAACAAATCACAGCTAGCCGTGGAATCGATGACTTGATCGATACGGGGCAAGGCGAAGGGGTCTTTCGGGCATGCCTTGTTCATGCTGGTGTAGTCGATACACATACGCCAGGTCTTGTTCTTCTTCAGCACCATGACTGGGTTCACCAGCCAGTCCGGGTGGTACACTTCCATGATGAACCCGGCTGCGAGGAGCCGGGTGATGTCGTCACCGATAATCTTTCTCTTCTCCTCCGCGGACCGGCGCAGAGGTTGCTTAACCGGTTTAGCATCCGGCCGCACATGAAGTGAGTGCTCGACAAACTCCCTCGATACACCTGGCATGTCCCTGGGTGACCATGCAAAGATGTCCCGATTCTCACGGAGGAAGTCGACGAGCGCGCCTTCCTATTTGCTGTCCAAGTTGGCACCGATGGTGACGAACTTGGTCGGGTCAGAGGGGTCGAGCAGGATCCTCTTCGTCTCCTTGGCCGGCTGGAAGGCTCCTTCCCCAGCTTGTTTGCTGCTAGCCGGTATGTCCTGCTGGGCCATGGCCACATTGCGCATGATCACGCGCTTCTCCTCGGGTATGATGAGGGCCTCTGCCAGTTTGGAACCGGCTGAGGCGCACTCCATCGACCGCCTGAAGCAGCCGGGGAAGGTGATGACGCCGTTTGGTCCCGGCATCTTCGTCTTGAGGTATGCATAGTGGGGGACGGCCATGAACTTGGCAAGGGCGGGGCGCCCGAGGAGAGCATGGTAGGAGCTCGTCAGGTTTACCACCTCGAACCAGATTGGCTCGCGGCGGAAATTCTCCTCGTTCCCGAAGATGACGTCCAGCTGGATTTTACCCAGCGGGGGGGCAAGTTGGCCCCGGCAGTACGCCGTGGAACGTAGTGGTAGTCGGACGCAGGTCGCATTCGCGAATGCCCAGCTTCTCCAGCGAGGACTGGTAGAGGAGGTTGAGGCTGCTGCCTCCGTCGATGAGGACGCGGGAGAAACGGCAGGTACGCGTGTTGGAGATGATGAGGGGGTTGAGCACCATGGCGTAGCCCCCGGGAGTCGGCAGCTGCTCCGGCTGGTCTTCGCGGCTCCAGGTGATGGGGTTTCCGACCAGCTCAGGTACTGGGGGACCGGAGAGACGATGGCGTTGACCTCCTTGGAGCGTCGCCTGCGGCTGTGCTTGTCATCCAGCTCTGTCTCAAAGATGTGGTAGGCGGCGTCCGGCTGGGGGTAGCCATTGTTGTTGTTGCCGTCATTGCCGCTGTTACCATCATTGCTGGCTCCCCTAGCCGGTGGTGGTGGTCCACCAGGGGGGCAGGGGGAGACGTGGCTGGCCACCCTGGTCTTTTAGCTGGCGGGTCCAGCTGCAATTCCGGGTGGTATGCGTAGCCGGTTTGAAGGGACCGCTGTGCCACTTGCACGGGCCATCAAACATATGGTCGAAGGTGAGCCGTGGCTTCTGCCTTCTTGCATCGTTAGCCGGCGCGTCGGGTGCCCCTTCCACGGCATTGACCTGCCGCGCGTGGTAGCGGGGCTTCTGTTGTCCGGCTTGGCGGTCCCCATGGAACCGGTTGTCGTTGCCGTGGCGCCTGGAGGATCCGGCTTCTCCAGCCGGATTGCTCGGACGGTCGCGAGCCAGCTCCGTAGGAGTCGGACGCCCATCAGCATTTACTCGGAGGGGTTTCTTCATGGCGGCATCCGCCGTGGCGTACTGGTCCGCAACCGTCATGAACTCCGCCATGGTTTTCGGCTCGTCACACAGTAGCCGGTGGCGAAGCATGGTGCCTTCTCGGCAACCCTCGATGAAGAAGCTGATGGCCTGGCTTTCTAGGATGCCCTCGCAAGTGTTGCGCAGCTCCGTCCACTTGGCGAGGTACTCGTGGTCGGTCTCGCGGTCAACCTGGACGCACAAGGCCAGGTCACGTGGGTGCCCTGGACGCTTGTACGTGCCATTGAAGTTGCGGACGAACACCTTCTCGAAGTCCGGCCATGCATTGATGCTGTTGGGCACAAGGCTGTTGAGCCATGTCCTTGCTGACCCGGTTAGCATAAGAGGGATGTAGCGCACGGCTGTGCGCTTGTTCCCATGGGAGATGCCGACTGCCGTAGCATAGTCGGTCAGCCAGTCTTCCGGCTTCATACTGCTGTCGTACTTGGGGGTGTCCCTGGGTAGGGAGAACTTATCTGGAAACGGCTCGTTTCGGATGCGGGGTCCAAAACAAACTGGTCCAGTGGAGTCTCCTTCCTCCGTGATGCGCGCTTGAGTGAGGAGCTCGATGCGGTCACGAGCATCCAGACGATCCGGGTTGGGCGCTCCCACTCGGCCCGAGAGACGGGAACTGGCGGGTCTTGGTGCTCCGGTTGGTGGAGGGGGAGGCGGTGGGTTGATGTTCGCCGTTTTCTCCTGGCGCGGCTGGCCCTTGTTGCCAGAGCTGCGACGCCTGCTGCGGGCCTTAGCCGGCTGAGGGGAGGATGCCTGTTGGGTGTTGTGGGGCGCGCCCTTGCTGTTGACAGGCAGCCTGCTCGCCCTGGAGTAGCTGGGGTCCTCCTGCATCTGCCGGTTGGCATCAGCCTGCTCGTCCACGATGCGGAGAAGCTCCTGCATGCGAGCGTGCTGGCGGGCTCGCTCTTCGCCCTCCAATTTGCGCAGGTTCTTGATGGGTGTGCTGTAGGTGGGCCAGATGAGGGCGGGCGCGGGATCCGGCTCCCCGTCCTTTTCCATCCTTCCGGCTAGCTCGCCGCACCTGGCCGCGCCGGCTCGGCTCCGCGGTAGCCGGAGTGAAGCCGTGAGCGCGGTCATACTCACGCCGGGTGATCTCGAGTTGCTTGTGGGTAGCCGCCAGCTCCATGGCCTCTTGGAGGAGGATCTGTCTCTCCATGGCGATGTTGGCTTCCGCCTCCTCCGGGTTATCCCCGAGGTTAACCGGCGTCAGGATCCGCTCAATGGCATCCTCCACTGGATTCCGAGGCTGTGGAGGCGCGGAAGTTCCGCCTTCGTCCGCGCCCCACTCCTACGGCTGGCGGGGGTGAGAGCTGGAACCGGCCATCATGACCTCCATGCCGCAGGAAGCGGCAGAGGCGCTGCTGCCCGGAGGCGGTGGCTCCGTAACTGAGACGATCTCCCTAGGGAAATGCTTCGGAATGGTGGCGACGTAGACGGGGAGGTCGCCGAAGAGTAGGATGGAGCCGTTCGCCGGGAAGGAGGTTCCGGTGAAGCAGGAGGCATTGTCGATGACACAGTCGAACTTCCCGAGCGTGAGCACCAGGCCAGAGGCCACGCGCTCACCGGCTGAGGTGCGAGGTCCCGTGCGGAACGTGACTCTGGTCGAAGCCATCAACCCCACGGTGGGTGCCAACTGTCGTTGTATTGGGAATGGTAGTACCTGAGAAGGTTAGATAGAGGTGTGGGGACTAGTAGGGAAGCTATCGACAGGGTCCGCAGGCGGGATTGGATACAAGCGAGCATAGTTAGACGCAGGAAGTACCCAGGTTCGGAGCCCTCGTGATGAGGTAAAGCTCCTACTCCTGCCGATCTGACTATGAGGGGTATACGAACTACAAGTGCTCCTGGAGCTGTATTCTCTAGCTACTGTCTTAAATGCACCGAGACCAACCCTTTCTACTGAGGCCTTGCCTCTCCTTATATAGGTAGAGAGGCAACGGTCTCACTGGCCAGTCCGACTAGCAGGCCCCACAGGCGGGTCCCAGCCGGCTGGTCATCTACAGTATCCGGTACGGCATGTCCCATCGGAGTATGAGTGGTATGGCTGTCGTAGGCACAGTGGACGCCGTGCAAGCCTGTCATCAGCATCGGGCCACTGTTCCTATGTCATCCCCACAAAGTCTTCGGTATGGCCGAGTGGTTGCCAGTCTTGTCGTCGTACAGGGCGTACCGCGCACTGATCCACACGTCGTCATGTCTCCTTGATTGGTTCTGGCTACGCTGCTGTAGCCGGCTGCTTCTCGTCGATCCGGCTACCGTGCGGTAGCCGGCCTGACCTGCCTTGTCCGGCTACACTTGGTCAGCCGGACACGATTCGACTGCCCTATTTCTTGTCTGGTTGGGGTATCTAGGGATTATCCCCCCCGACACCCTAGATGCTGGAGTGTAGATGAATCTACAAGCCAGGACAAGCGATCGAAGGCATCCTGGGATCGGCTGCCTTGTCCAATAGGCTGGGATGTAGACTATTAGTGTATGATTGTTGTTTTTATGAAAACGTGTTATTTCAGAAGTACACTATGTGAGAAATTACAAACTGGGTTTGGTTATGACTGTATCCTTCGCTATAATCTGGGTTTGGTTATGACTTATGACTGTATCACACCTTATGCATGTTAGTCCTGGATTCTGACACATGCAAATGGCATAGACATAATTTGTAAGAATGAATGTTGAGCATACAAAAGGGGAATGTAATTCATACAGGTTAAGTAGCTAATAGCACATGGATCATACGAGCTTGGTTCTTACACATAGAATGCTTAAAAAATACATGCGAGATAAAATACAGGCAAGATAAAACTAGGAACGAAATGCGAAACTAGTAGTGGTAAACATGACACTCACCCACCTGCCAGATCATGTTGAGAATCTCGTAGCAGACATACGCGTCCCTGGCTGCATACTTGATCGCATCGTAATCTAGGTGCCTCCACTCCCATCGCTCGTGCAGGTGCTTCGGGAACTCGACTTTCATGCCGGCGTACTCGCGGTCGATGATGTCGGCAGCGAGTCTAGCCATGTCGGCTTTCCCCGTACCGCCATCCAGGTACCTCCACAAATGTTGGAGATCGACGTGATTGACGACATGAACGAGGAGATCCCGTTCTAGCTTCGGAGTGTCGTTCTTGATGTCGACGCTGACGAAGTAGATCTCCCTCCTGTGTAGGAACTCACAAAGCTCCGGGTATACAGATTTGGCCCTACATACGTGGTATAGGAGTAAGTGGTTGCGCATGGACAGCTACAAAAGTGCCATCCTCTTCCTATCTCTGGTATACTCGAGGTCAAGGCCGACGATCTTGTACCTGTACATCGGCTCCTGTAGCCACCGCTCGTACATTGCGATGACCTTGGCGACCTCCGCTGACACATTTGTGTGGACGACCGTCACCTTGGTGGTGCCATGGGCGGTGACGGTGTACTCATGGTGTAGTCGCTCCCGTCACCGAACACGCCGTACTCTGTGTCCATGGCAGCAGCTAATGCAGCGACGGTGGCCTAGGGTCGGTAGCGGTGGCTGGGACTGGGCGTGGTGGTGGAGTGATCTGTTGCGGTGGTATGGCCAGGCAGAGGCGGTGCATGCGGCAGCGTCGATGGTTCTTGCGGTGGCGACGGCGGCGGCGGAAGGAATGAGTTGGGGATTTTTGCATAGTGATGTGCTGAGGAGACGGAAGGCGATGCTTAAATTGCGTTTACCAATATTCCGGTCATACACATGCGGAAGCAAGTTTGACCGGGCGAGCACCGTTGGTTTCCAATCCTAGCGATTAAATTCGGCGTCCGTCTCGGTAGGCGATGGGACGGGTGTGCGACGTGGCTTTGGCGTGGAAGAGACCGGTCACGTAGACCACCGTCCCGTTGCCGATCCGCAGCGGGTGCGCGGTGCTAACACGACTTAACGTGACAGGACAGAAGGAAGTGTATAACTATTATTAATTCCTAACAAGTTTAAGAATTGTAAGAATAGACATGGACCTAGCATCCCTGCACCCCGGGGCAGCCGCCCAGCCGATCAAGCCTGCCGATTGCGCAAATCTTGTCTAGAATATGCCAAAATGAAGCTCGTTTGCCCATGCTTCTATAAGTTTCTCTGTAGGACGCTTGTGTAAGCATGCATGATCAAGCAACTTTGCAACACATGTGTCGATGGAAAAGCATTAGGTTTCAACGCACCACATAGTTTAGGGATTTAGAATAGCTACATTGTGGAGCTCTAGCCAAATTGCATGGTAAAGCCAAATTCAACTTTTTGTCAGATTTAGCTATAAAAACAATGTGTCTCGTTTGTCCTCACTTTTGCCCTCCTGATATTCGAAAGCCCTCACATGCGCTCGGAGGGGGGTGCCATCTGGTCAAAGGCTCGGCCGTTACGTGCGCCATGACGCCTAAAGTGGAAGTTTTTTTGTTATTTGGCCTTTTTAAGAGCGCCTTTTCCCCTCTCTCTAACAGTTGTGTTTTTTTGCCCAAAAAGGTAGGGAATCTAGAGCAGCTTCTCTCTTCATTCATTGTTCCTTTTGCGATCGTTTTTCCCCAATCTGGTAGCAAATCTAGAGCAGCAAAACAAACCAGCACCATAAATAAATTTAGTAAATAGAGCAGATGTAGATAAAGCAGCTAATATAGGTTATATAGTACGGTACTTAATGAGGTTCGACAATTAGGCTGCTCAGCAGCAGCAGCAGTTGATAGGTTCAACACAGACAAGACAAAAGAAGTTGCGTTATAGCAGCAGCAACAGCAGCTGATCAGTGCCCCCTCGTGGCCTCTGCCAGGAGGTCATCCGCCTCCTCCCTCTGGCGCCTCCTCCACTTCTTGCTGCCCAGCCCCTTGACCTTGGGCGCCTTGGGTCTGATCGGGGGCATGCGACCCTCCTCGATAGCCACCTTCTGGAGGTTGCGGAGGTGAAGACCGAGCGCCTGGTGCTTGGCCATGAAGCCGTGGACGTTCACGGACTCGCCGTAGGTCCTCACGTCCTTGGCATGCTTCACGAGGGATTTGAAGTCCGTGGCACGGAGCCTCCTGGTGGGGCAGAAGGGGCACATGTACACGTTGCCGACGAAGAAGTTGTTGTACTGACCGGACTTTAGCCTCCTCAGCACATGACGAGTCTTGGTGTCCTTGGACTCGTCGCTACGGAGGTCATTGCTATCCTCCTGTTGGAAAAAAATAGTAGAGTGAAATAAGTACATGATTGAAATACTTTGATTATCGAGATTGATTTTTTGCATTAACCGAATGATATCTCCCGATTATTCTCCAAATCTCAAACCAAATCAAATACTGATCCCAACTACGAACAGGGGATTCATCGAAAATCGAGATCTAACACAAGAGGATTAACTACTATATGTTGGAATATTAGGCAATTTCCCCATGAGATTAATTACCGAAATCAACATTATGTAAGCACTAGCAGATCTAAACACATGCAGCCAAACAACCACATCTAGTAGATCTGAAAATCTAGTAAGAACTAGTTCATACAAAGAGAAGAATAACACGTACAGGTTGACCGGGAAGGTTGTCACCGCTCCTGCACCTTGGTCATTGTTGTTGTCGCCCATGGTGCTGATGAGGTCGTCGGTTGCCGAAGAAGAACACGCGAACGGAGGTGAGCAGTCGTGCCGAGACGCTCCCCAAAAAACTTATCGCCCGTCTACCGGTGTAGGATCTCATCGGACGGGGTTTCGGAGGCCTGCTCTCCCGGACAGCAATGCACGAAACCGCCGGGATGGGGAAGCCTAGAGAGCAGCGCAGCAAGAGGAACACACCACGAGAGAGACTGAGAAAAGAACTGGATGCATCTAGATCTGTCTGTCTCCCATTCTATAGCCTAGGAGGTGAGCCGACCATGTTGCCACGCGGTGGAAGACAAGGACACGTGTCAAACATGCACACAAATGTTGACACGTACCCAATAGCTGGTGCACCAAGCATAAATTTAGTCTTCCACAAAACGAGTTTCTAACTCGAACTCGATTCACGAAACGCGACGCGCGTGCGGGCGAGGCGAGGCGGGCGGCGGAGGTGGAGGAGTGCGCTCTTCTCACTCACTTAGTGGGAGTGAAACAGCTCACCTTATAAGCTGGTCCAACTCTCTCCCAACTAGCAATGTGGGACTAAACTTTGTCTCCCACAGAGCTCTCAAGCTGCCATAGTAGATGGGCTTTGAGATTTTAGGATTTATTAGACTAGATGGGCTGCCTACATGGGACATAACTCATATAAATCTAACAATCCCCCACTAGATCTCAGAGGCACATCATATGGCACGTTAGTTCCAATCACTGTTCAATATACCTGCAGTTCAGTGGAGACTGTTAAGTTGAACTTCCACCTAGACAAAGAGATACTCTTACTACAACTAAACAATGGACTATGCCTTGAATTGCCAGTTTTGCGCAGCAAGTTTCACTCAATGCCGTTACCGGTACTTGGCTGCCATTGGCTACCCCTCGGGTGGATCTTATAAGTCACACTCCTCGGCCTTTCATGATCTTCCTAGAGATTCACCCAAATCTCATACACTGTGACCATCAATGTGGCTCATATAGCTGTGCTCTTTCAAGATCGCTCTGTAGGACAGCGTCTTTGCTCCCAAGGAGACAGACAGAACACATTAAGATATAATCAACCTTCCTTACAGTATACTATGAGAGAATTGCATCTGTAGTGGAGTGGGAGTATTAAAAGTTTCTCTCAACTCAGTTTTTTCGGTTTGTTTTCCCAGGTCCTAATTCACGGGATCTCCGATCACATAGGTTGGGTTACCCCCTTGACAACTCACATGGGTCTCAAACCCATCTCCCTTGATGCATTTTCTATCAAGTTTCTTGATAGTCCTTTCGTAAAAGGATCTACCAGATTCTTAGCCGCTTGGACATAATCCAATGCTATAACTCCAGAGTTTCTCAGCTTTCTGATATACTTCAGTCTTCTCTTAACATGTCTTGAACTCTTCATATTGTCCTTAGAACTGTTCACTTTGACAATCATAGTTTAGTTGTCATAGTTCATAAGGATTGCCGGTATTGGTTTTTTAACCATAGGCAAATCTATTAAGAGTTCACGAAGCCATTCTGCTTCAACAGTCGCTATATCTAATGTTGTGAGTTCTGCTTCCATAGTTGACCTCGTTAAGATGGTCTTCTTGCAAGACTTCCATGAAACAGCGCCACCACCAAGAGTGAATATATATCCACTTGTGGCCTTTATCTCATCAGCATCTGATATCCAGTTTGAATCACTATACCCTTCAAGTACTCTTGGATACCCGGTATAATGAATTCCATAGCTCACGGTTCCCTTTATTTAGCGCATTACTCTCACAAGAGCATGCCAGTGATCATCTACCGGGTTGGCCACAAACCGGCTAAGTTTGCTCACATCAAACGAGATGTCAGGCCTCGTAGCGCAAGCTAAATACATAAGTGAGCAAATTATCTGAGAGTATCTCAATTGATCTCTAGCTACCTTTTGATTCTTTCGAAGCAAAACACTAGTATCATAAGGTGTGGGGGAAGATTTGCAATCATCATATCCAAATCTGCTTAACACCTTCTCTACATAATGTGATTGCACAAGTGTAATCCCATTATTCTCATCTCTTAGTATCTTGATGTTTAGGATAACATCAGCTTCTCCAAGATCCTTCATCTCAAAACATTGAGACAAGAAGGTTTTGACCTCATTAATCACTTTGAGACTTGTGCCAAAAATAAGTACGTCATCAACATAGAGACATAGGACAAGTCCCTCACCCCCACCATGGCGGTAGTACACACATTTGTCGGCTTCATTTACAACAAAGCCCATAGATGTCAAAGTTGTTTCAAACTTCTCATGCCATTGCTTGGGAGCTTGTTTGAGGCCATACAAAGATTTCTTCAATTTACAAACCTTTCTTTCTTGACCTTCTAGTACAAAACCATCGGGCTGTTCCATGTAAATTTCCTCATCCAACTCTCCATTTAGGAAAGCCGTCTTAACGTCCATTTGATGAACGAGAAGACCGTGTGAGGCAGCCAGTGATAGTAGTACTTGAATTGTGGTCAATCTAGCCACAGGTGAGTAAGTATCAAAGAGATCTTCGCCTTCCTTTTGGGTATAGCCTTTAGCCACAAGTCGAGCTTTGTACTTTTCAATAGTACCATCAGCCCTAAGCTTCTTTTTAAATACCCATTTACATCCTACAGGTTTACACCCATACTGACGTTCAGATATCTCCCACGTTCCATTAGCCAAGATGGAATCCATCTTGCTTTGAACCGCTTCCTTCCAGTAGTCTGCCACCAGAGATGCAAAAGCTTCTAAAATGGTAGTGGGAGTGTCATCCACTAGGTACACAATGAAATCATTACCAAACGACCTTGCGGTCCTTTGTCTCTTACTCCTTGTGGGAGCTTCATTGTCATCCTCATCCGAATCTGAACTCACATCATCTAATTGTTCATCAGTCTCTATGGGAGTTTCAGGTTCAGAAACTGGATCATATTCCTTATTAGATATCCTAGGCATCTCTCTCATAGGAAATATATCCTCAAAGAATGTAGCATCTCTTGATTCAAAAATAGTACCGACACTCATGTCGTCCATTTTAGATTTCACCACAAGAAATCTGTAAGCAATGATATGAGAAGCATAACCAAGAAAGACACAGTCCACAGTTTTCGGTCCAAGCTTACGCTTCTTGTTGATTGGCACGTTGACCTTTGCCAAACAACCCCAAGTACGTAAGTAGGAGAGTGTCAACCTTTTCTTTTCCCATTCTTCAAATGGAGTAATCTCTTTATTCTTAGTTGGAACACGGTTTAGGACATGACATGAAGTCAATATAGCCTCCCCCACCATTCCTTGGATAAACCAGCAGTGTCTAACATGGCGTGAACCAAATCTGTTAGAGTTCGGTTTTTCCTCTCAGCAATCCCATTGGATTGAGGGGAGTTGGGAGGTGTCCTCTCATTATAATACCATGTTTCGAACAGAATAAATTGAACTCGTTAGAAAAGTACTCTCCACCACGATCGGACCGAATTCTTTTGATATTTCTCTCAAGTTGATTTTCAACTTCTGCCTTATAGATTTTAAAGAAATCTAAGGCCTCATCTTTTGTTTTCAAGAGATATACATAACAGTACCTAGTAGAATCATTAATCAATGTCATGAAATATTTATTTCCACTAATTGTCAACACACCATTCATCTCACATAGATCTGAATGTATGAGCACTAGAGGTGCCAAGTTTCTCTCCTCTGCAGGCTTATGAGGCTTGCGAGGCTGCTTTGCTTGCACACAAGCATGACACTTAGAGCCTTTGACAATAGTGAATTTTGGAATTAAACTCATACCAGCAAGCCGTGACATACAACCAAAATTAATATGACAAAGTCGTGAATGCCAAACATTAGTTTCATTACTAGTAGTGCAAACATGGTTCACTACATCATCATAGAAGTCTACCAATGAAAAACGGAACATGCCTCCACATTCATAGCCTTTTCCAACAAAGGTTCCACACTTAGACAGTACAACTTTATTGGACTCAAATACCAACTTAAACCCATCTTTCAGAAGACGGGATCCACTAACGAGATTCTTCTTTATAGAAGGGACATGCTGCACGTTCTTCAATTGCACGATCTTGCCCGAAGTAAACTTCAGATCTACCGTTCCAGCACCAAGAATAGTAGCATGTAACCCATTCCCCATCATGACTGAGGAACCTCGAGGCTGATAGGAGGTCAACATGGAAATGTCAGCACACACATGAACATTGGCACCCGTATCAACCCACCATTCTGTGGGTTGAAATACTGAAAAAATAGTATGTAATAAATTACCGTACCCAGAACCTTAAGTTCCTGCATCAGTATTGCCAATGACCATGTTGACAGATTTAGAACTCTATCCAGCCCGACCCTTCTTGCCTTTATTCTGTGGATAGCGATGAGCCCAATGGCCAATCTCGCCACACACCCAGCAAGTTTCTTTCTTTTCCTTGTTCTGCCCCTTCTTCTTCTTGAAGTTGGTAGTCTGGCAGACTTTGTTATTTCCCTTGGACTTGTGGGAATTTTTCTGCACCATATTGGCAGCAGAATGTCCCTCGGTTCCACTAGTGTGTTTGTCTTTTGCCCTCGCCTTCTCTTCAACATCCAGAGAACCAATTAGGTACTCAATAGAGAGCTCATGCCTCTGATGTTTCAGAGAAGTGGCAAAGTTCCTCCATAAAGGGGGAAGCGTAGCGACAATGCATCCCATGACAAACTTGTCCGGAAGCACACACTTGTGGAGTTCGAGTTCCTTTGCCATGACCTGTAGCTCATGAGCTTGTTCTACTACAGATCGGTTTTCAACCATCTTATAGTCATTGAACTGCTCCATAGCATACAGTTCACCACCGGCATCAGCAGCACCAAACTTAGCGTCCAGCGCATCCACAGTTCCTTGGCATCACGAATATGCAAATATGCATCAACCAACTTGTCTCCAAGCACACTGAGTGCAGAGCCCACGAAAAGTGCAGTGGCCTCCCTGAACGCTCTCTTTTCCTCGAGAGTAAGCGGACCACTAGGAGTGCCATATGCAACTTTTTCTATGCCCATAGCAGTGAGCCACAAGAGGGTTTTCCCTTGCCATCTCTGAAAATTAGCACCCATAAAAGGGCTAAAGCAGCAAAGGCAGATGACAAAAATTGCCTAAATAGATAAGGTTTTTGGATTGTTGGAATATTAGGCAATTTGCCCATGAGATTAATTACTGAAATCAACATTATGTAAGCACTAGCAGATCTAAACACATGCAGCCAAACAACCACATCTAGTAGATCTGAAAATCTAGTAAGAACTAGTGCATACAAAGAGAAGAATAACACGTACATGTTGACCGGGAAAGTCATCACCGCAACAGTACCTTGGTCATTGTTGTTGTCGCCCATGTTGCTGATAAGGTCGTCGGTTGCCGAAGAAGAACATGCGAACGGAGGCGAGCAGTCGCGCCGAGATGCTCCCCAAAAACCTTATCGCCCGTCTCCCGGTGCAGGATCTCAACGGACGGGGTTTCGGAGGCCTGCACTCCCAGACAACAGTGCACGCAGCCGCCGGGATGGGGAAGCCTAGAGAGCAGCGCAGCAAGAGGAACACACCGCGAGAGAGACTGAGAAAAGAACTGGATGCGTCTAGATCTGTCTGTCTCTCGTTCTATAGCCTGGGAGGTGAGCCGACCAAGTCGCCACGCGATGGAAGACAAGGACACGTGTCAAACATCCGCACAAATGTTGACACGTACCCAACAGCTGGTGCACCAAGCATAAATATCTTCCACAAAATGAGTTTCTAACTCGAACTCGATTCATGAAACACAACGCGCGTGCGGGCAAGACGAGGCCGGCGAAGGTGAAGGAGGAGTGCGCGTGGACTCCTTCTCTTCTCACTCATTTAGTGGAAGTGAAACATCTCACCTTATAAGCTGGTCCAACTCTCTCCCAACTAGCAATGTGGGACTAAACTTTGTCTAACACAGAGCTCCCAAGGTGCCATAGTAGATGGGCTGCCTACATGGGCCACAACCCATATAAATCTAACACTATAAAAATACGAATAACCGAGCCCTAATAACATACTATCTAGCATCCAACAATAGGAACGGGGGAAGAACAAGGGAATGGGAGAAAACCCTGGTTACCTGAGACCATGGGTCGGTGATGCTGGTGTCGTAGGGGTTCTCCGGCCTTATGTAGACAACCTCCTCATAGGGGTCCCAGCCAAGCGGGATACATCTGAGACCGGCGGGGGCCTCCTCGCCGATGGCTACGACGAATGCGGGGACAGGGACGGGGGCTCCACGCCAGCGGCCTTGGAGGTGTCGATGGCCACCTTGCTGTTCTTCTCCATCGCCGGCGTGGTTGGAGTTTTGTTTGGCGTTTGCAGAAGGTGATGGGACAGTGGAGACGGTTGAGTAAGCGAGCGCGTGATGAGTCGGAGTGGGGAGGCCTCTATTAAAGGAGAAGGGAAGCGATGTTTCGTTGCACTACTGTGCAGCGCGTACGCTAATGCACCGTGCACGGCCACACGTGCCTGCTACCTCTCCGTGCACCGCACACGCGTACCGTGAGTCGCGTTTTTCCCCTCGTGTCTAACCCTGGCGATTCAGTTGTACTCAGTTTTTCCCTCGAGCGTAACACTGGCGGTTTGGTTCCATTTTTAAATCATTTTCTATTTTCTATTTGAATCCCTTTGTCATGCTTACCCTTGGTTTTTAAGTTCTACTCAGTCTTGCCCTTGGTTTTAAAGTTCTACTCAGTTTTGCCCTTGGTTGCTACTCGGTTTCCCCTCTCTTTGTATCCATCTCTCGCACATGTGCTCATCTTTGTTGCTATGCTCTGATTGGTCGAGACAGTTGTCACACGGATCGTGCCCACTAACCGTTGATCCTCTGTGATCTAGCAGACATGATAACCCTTATATCTATCGGGGGCACCCCTCTATCCATGCAAAATAACGAGTATGCCACCGGAACTTTAACTCCACAAACATATGAACTTGAATATATTTTGAAGGGTACAAAAATAGAAATCCCCATAGTTTAAGGGTCTAGATATGGTAAGAGAACTAAATATTATTAGTGGTCGGGCCAGCACAGTGACGGGGTTGGTCGGCTAGAAGTTGCTGATTCCTAAGTAAGGGGACACTAGGCCGGTCTAGACATACTCCCTCAGGAATTTGCCATAAGCAGCGTGCTTAGCCTTGGTCGCCGACTTGTGTTTACTAGCCGGGCTTTTACCGATGCCAAGCGCATGCGGAATCAAGCTGGCAATCCTCTGGTTGACTCCTTTCTTACAAAAAGGGCACTTGAGCTCCCCAAGTCGAGTGCGGAAAGGGATTATCCTGCTCTTGACCTTCTTCATGACATGGCGGCTCTTGTTGTCCCTGGTCTCCTTGTCAGAGTCCATCTCACTTGAATACACCTGTAATGTGTGGAATACAAACCGAAATGAGCAAAATAATAAATATATATTCCTTCCACCATTCCAAGTTACTTTCGATGCAATAACATGTTTATACAGGTTCAGCAGTTCATTACGGCCGTCTCCCCAGCTCGTTCCTAAATTAATGTGGTTTGTGTTCTTGGTAACTTATTAATAAATAATGTGGATTCATTCAGAATAGACTAGATCTCTCCATGTACCGGTTCGTACGTTGCATCTAATCATTAGGACTAGATTTTTTTATGACGCCAGGATAGATTAAGCTCGAGCAAAAAATATGAAACATGTAGAAATAGATGTACCTCCGGGTACACGAGCGGAGCGTGTTCGTCGAACTCCACGCCCTCTTTTCACAAACCACTTATGGATCAACCAATGGCATTGCATGTGTGTTCTTTCCACAAACCACACATGGACCAACCAGTGTTATTGCATGTGTGTTCTTTCCACAAACCACATATGGATCAACCAGTGGGCATTGCATGTGTGTTCTTTTCACAAATCACATATGGATCCACCAGTGTTCACTTCATGTGTGTTCTTTCCACAAACCACATATGGATCCACTAGTGTTCATCGCATGCGTGTTCTTTTCCACAAACCACATATGGATCCACTAGAGTCATTGCATGTGTGTTCTTTTCACAAACCACATATGGACACACTAGAGTCATTGCATGTGTGTTCTTTGCAAAAACCACACATGGATCAACCAGTGTCATTGCATGTGAGTTCTTTCCACAAACCACATATGGATCAACCAGTGGTCATTGCATGTGTGTTCTTTTCCACAAACCACATATGGATCCTTTAGAACCATTGCATGTGTGTTCTTTCCACAAACCACACATGGATTAACCAATGGCATTGCATGTGTGTTCTTTCCACAAACCACATATGGATCAACCAGTGGCATTGCATGTGTGTTCTTTTCAAAAATCACATATGGACACACAAGAGTCATTGCTTGTGTGTTCTTATACTAAAACCAGCACCAGAGTCATTGCATGTGTGCTCTTTTCACAAAAAACATATGGATCCACAAGTGTTCATTGCATGTGTGTTCTTTCCACAAACCACTTATGGATCCAACACTGTTCATTGTTTCCACTATCCACATATGGATCAACCAGTGGTCATTGCATGTGTGTTCTTTTCACAAACCACATATGGACCCACTAGAGTCATTGCATGTGTGTTCTTATACTAAAACTAGCACTAGAGTCATTGCATGTGTCTTCTTTCCACAAACCACACATGGATCAAGCAATGTCATTGCATGTGTGTTCTTTCTACAAACCATATATGGATCCACCAGTGTTCATTGCATGTGTGTTCTTTTCCACAAACCACATATGCATCCACTGGAGTCATTGCATGTGTGTTCTTATACTAAAACCAGCACTAGACTCATTGCATATGTGTTCTTTTCACAAACCACATATGGATCCACCAGTGTCATTGCATGTGTGTTCTTATACTAAAACCAGCACTAGAGTCATTGCATGTATGTTCTTTGCACAAACCACACATGGATAAACCAGTGTCATTGCATGTGAGTTCTTTCCACAAACCACATATGGATCAACCAGTGGTCATTGCATGTGTGTTCTTTTCCACAAACCACATATGGATCCATTAGAGTCATTGCATGTGTGTTCTTTCCACAAACCACACATGGATTAACCAATGGCATTGCATGTGTGTTCCTAACATTAACCACAGGTGGATCAACCAGTCGCATTGCATGTGTGTTATTTTCAAAAATCACATATGGACACACTAGAGTCAATCCTTGTGTGTTCTTATACTAAAACCAGCACTAGAGCCAATCCTTGTGTGTTCTTATACTAAAACCAGCACTGGAGTCATTGCATGTGTGCTCTTTTCACAAACAACATATGAATCCACCAGTGTTCACTTCATGTGTGTTCTTTCCACAAACCACTTATGGATCCACCAGTGTTCATTGCATGTGTGTTCTTTTCCACAAACCACATATGGATCAACCAGTGGTCATTGCATGTGTGTTCTTTCCACAAACCACTTATGGATCCACCAGTGTTCATTGCATGTGTGTTCTTATACTAAATATAGCACTAGAGTCATTGCATGTGTATTCTTTCCACAAACCACACATGGATCAACTAGTGTCATTGCATGTGTGTTATTTCCACAAACCACATATGGTTCAACCAGTGGCCATTGCATGTGTGTTCTTTTCACAAACCACATATGTACCCACTAGAGTCATTGCATGTGTGTTCTTTCCACAAACCACACATGGATCCACCAATGGCATTGCATGTCTGTTCCTGACATGAACCACATATGGACCCACTAGAGTC
>OU342744.1:426614718-426737356 GCA_910589775.1 Avena eriantha
CTCGCACAATCTTAATAAAACATAAAACATGGCATAAGTACAGGATAGTACAAAGCCCCAAACTACTTTGGCCCCCAAAATAAGAATGAATCAAGCTCTGGCTCAGGGGGGTCCATAAGGCCTCCGGATGTGGATAGTGCGAATAGTCAAGGAACAGGAATCAAGTACTCCGGGGTCCTACGGGACACAAGTGAGCATGAAAAACCAAATAGCAGATATTGCTCACCGGTGCCTCTTTCATTAGTTATCCATTACTACTCAGGTTAAGTTGTTTAAAGTAACAGTTCCGCTCGTTATTCATCAGACACTCACATACCCTACACATGCTTTTCTACGACTCGCATGGCTCAAACAACTCCTGTAGTAATGGCTCATGGGATGGAGGAACAAGCTTTGGTGGGGTTTAAAAGTAAATGCTATGCAGTACTTGGGATTCAATTTAATGCAACGCGACTCAATGATGCAAGTATAAGATAGAGGCAATAGGTACTATATGTATGCAAGCATGAGGTAGTGCTTGCCTGGCAGCTCAGTTGAAAGTGAGAGATGGATCTGGGTAGTACTCCTGTGATTCCTGGTAATTCTCCTACGGGGCGTCTATTCGACGAAGAACCAAACAAACAAGGGCCAACATAAATAAAGTGCAGAGGCATATGAATTAAAATGCGACAAGCAAACAAGCATGCCATGATGAATGATGCACAATTTACATGGCATTAAAGTAGCATGGCAAGGGTGAGGTGTGGTGCAAGGATTAAAGCATTTTATTATTTATTTAGTCCATTTTTTGTTGCCATAAACAGTTCAGATTTGTAAGAATGACATGATGCATGCTTCAATTCAGACCAAGGACTTCTTAGATAGAACGGGCTCGTCACGCTGATCGATTTAGACATATTATTTGTCAAATTTGGAGTCGTAGAATTAAAGTTATCAATTTATTAAGAGAAAGGGCATTTTATTGTAATTTTAATCATCTCGAAATTTAAAGTGCCCAAACCATATTTTGAATGTCATATTTGAATTCCTCACATTTTTCTAATTCCAAAACATATATTATTTGTATTAATTGGACTTGTGTTTTAAAAGTTATTTAAAAACTGATTTGAATTTCAATTTAAATAATTTGAATTTGTTTTTTAAATAGTTAAACGGAAAACCTTTTATTACTCAGAACGACCCAGCCACAGTCGCTGACGGGTGGGCCAGCTGCTGGCGGGGCACACGCGCGCGGAAACTCTTTTCTACCACGGGCTTAGCTAGCCACTGAGGCTGACTGGTGTGTCTGATGGCTACGGGCCCACGTGATAGTGGGTGATCCTACAGAGGCTGACAGGAGGGGGTAGGCTAGACCGCGGGTTCAGGAATAACAGACTGGGGGGTTTTCTGAAAGATGATCACGACGGCTGACAGGTGGGGTAGGATGGACCGCGGGTTGAGCGAGATTAAAAAGAGGGGGCTATTTGTAAATCGACCACGGCCCGTACTGTTCTTCTTTCTCCTCGGTCTGACGGAAAATCAGCGCACGGCGCAGAGCGGCGAGACGGGGACTCGATCCCGCGACGTGGGGCGCGCGCGCAGAGAAGCGGTACCAGTGCGGTAGGGCGGGCAGTTGTCAGGGAGTGGCTACGCGACCAGTTGAGGCGCTACGCGGCGCGAGAGCGTGCAGACAACAGCGAGCGGCGGTGCACTGAGGGCGTTCGTCGGAACGACTGACGCGGCTAGGGTTTCCCGGTGAGGCGGAGCATGTCTGGGCGATAGAGGGGCTCACCGCAGGATGGTCGGAGGTGCTAGATCGAGGAGAGGCGCGGCGGATCGTCGACGAGGCTGGCGGCCGGTGATCTAGGGTTTGGCGTCGGGCGGCGCTGGTTCCGGCGGTTCTGGTGCTCCTTGTCCTTGTCGGCGCGTACGAGGCGAAGTAGGGGAGCCTCCTCGTTCTCCTTGACCACCTCCACGTCGTGCTGGCCGGCTGGAACGAGGTGACGACGCGGTGCTGGCGGCGACCGGCGGCAGGTGCTGGCGACGGTGAAGAAGAAAGGGAGGAGAGGTAGGGCTTGGGGTTGGATCTGGGAGAGGCAGGGGAGCCGTGTGGATGAGGACAAGCGAGAGAGAGGGAGGATGTGGCGTGTGGGGCACGGGGTAGAGGTAAAAGTGGCCTCGGCCCTTTCCTCCTTCTCCCTCATCACATGGTCGAGCTGGGGCTCGACCTGGGCAGCCAGGGCAGGGCAGGTAGAGAGGCTGCAGGTGGGGACGGCGTGTGGAGCAGCTGGGTGGGGCTGGCACAAGGTAGAGAGAAAAGAGAGAGGAGAGGGGGCTCGGGTGAGCTAGGGTGTACCTAGGGTTTTGGGGTGGTTAGATGGTTAGATGGGGATGGCTAGGGAGAAAGAGGGCCAGGTGGGGCCAGCATGGTAGAGAGAGGGAGTGAAAGAAAGAGAGGGGTGTGGTAGGGGTTAGGGTTTAAGTAGAACTAGGTTAGAGGAAATTAGAGAGAGGTAGCTAGGTTAGGTTTTGTTAGATTTTTAGGTTTAAAACTTGTTTATAAGATCAACCCAAGTGGTAAAAGTGAGGGCTTGGATTTAGGCTAAGATGAGGTGAAAAAGTAATCAAGGAAAACAGAAGGAAATAGATTATGGGGAAAAGGCCTCACTTGCATAATGAATGAAAAAATAAAAATGGTGTAGGTGAGAATATGGAGAAGGAGGAGAGGGATGGAGATGATCCTCAAGGGAAAAAGCCAATAAAATTAAGAGGAGTCAAATGGACTAAAGGTGGTGGTACCCTTACATGGCCCATGCAAAAAAATAATAAATGCCATGATTGGTTTTGTGAAAACAATAATAATATGGCATTATACTTATGCATTTCCAAGAAGTGGTAAAAGGCCAAGCAAAAGAATTTATAGGATTAGATCCACCCCACCCACATGAGCTAGAATAAAATCAAAAGAAAAAGAATTACAAGCTCATGGATAATAGCATGGTGGAATTATAAGGTGGTGAAAGGAAAAGTGATGGAGTGGAATAAAAGATATGCCCCCAACTCAACTTGGGCATTTAGATAATATATCAATAACCAAATACAATATCAAGAGGCAAATACAATTAATAATGCATATGAGAGAAGAACCAAAGAAATAGGGTTTTATATGATGCTCAAATGCAAGGTGGCATGATGACATGAGCATGATACAATTATGATGCAACAATTATATATAGGAAGTAGCCAATATATTACTAGACCAAGTAGCATTACAATTGTTATACAATTGGGATGCTACAACTCTCCCCCACTAAACAGGAATCTGGCCCCGAGATTCTAGGAAGAAGAAGACTCAAAGAGGGTAGGATATTTGGCACGGAGCTCATCTTCACGTTCCCAAGTGGCTTCATCAACGGAATGGTGCGACCACTGCACCTTGCAGAACTTGATGGACTTGTTGCGAGTCCTTCTTTCTACGACTTCAAGAATTTTTGTGGGGTGTTCTTGATAAGACAGATCTTCTTGAATGTTGATGAGTTCATGGTCCACGGTCCTGCCGGGATCCTTGAAGCACTTTTTGAGTTGAGAGATGTGGAAAACATCATGGACTTTGAGTTGTTCAGGGAGCTCAAGAGCATAAGCAACTTCTCCTCTTCTTCCACGAATTTTGAAAGGACTGATGTATCTAGGAGCCAGCTTTCCTTTGATACCAAAACGGTGCATGCCTCTCATGGGAGTGACACGAAGGTAAATGAGATCACCAGGGACATACTCCATGTCCGTGTGTTTTCTGTCATAATTGCTCTTCTGGCGACTTTGAGCAATCTTTAGGTTTTCAAGAATGATGTGAACTTTCTCCTTCGCTTGAGTTACAATGTCGGGGCCAAACAATATTCTTTCACCTACGCCCGACCAACCAATCGGAGTTCTGCATTTGCGACCATAGAGAGCCTCAAATGGTGCCATCTTTAGACTTTTCTAGAAACTGTTGTTGTAAGAGAATTCAGCATAAGGAAGACATTCTTCCCACTTCATGCCGAAAGAGATAACGCAAGCACGGTGCATATCTTCCAGAATCTGATTGATCCTTTCAACTTGTCCTTGCGACTGAGGGTGGTAAGCTGTGCTGAAGTTCAATTTTGTTCCCAAAGCATTTTGGAAACCTCCCCAGAACTTGGAAGTGAAGATGCTTCCACGGCCTGAACTGGTCTCAAGAGGAACTCCATACAGAGAGACAATTCTGTTGATATAGAGCTCAGCCAACTGAATTGCAGAAATTGTTTCCTTAACTGGAAAGAAGTGAGCTACTTTGGAAAGCCTGTCAATGACAACAAAGATTGCATTGTTGCCCTTCTACGACCTTGGAAAACCAGTGATGAAGTCCATCTCTACTTTCTCCAATTTCCATTCCGGAGGCTTCAATGGCTGTAGAAGACCGGAAGGTTTGTGATGGACAGCTTTATCTCTGCAACAGGCATCACACTCCGAGACATACTTGGCACAATATCATTTCAAACCAGGCCACCAATATTGTGTTTTCAAGTCCATGTACATCTTAGTGCTGCCAGGGTGGATAGAAATAACAGAATCATGCGCCTCCTTGAGAACTTGCTCTCTTAAACCCGGGTAGTTCGGAACAAACATCCGGTGTTCAAAGAAAAGAGTGCCTTGGTCATCTACGTGGAAAGACTCATACTTCAGAAGCTGAAAGTTGGAAATGATCTTTTTAGTGTAAGGATCACCAAGCTGAATGGAACGGACCTTTTCTTCCAAGAGAGGTGTTGCTAGAAGGTTCAGAAGATAACCTTGATCCACAATTTCAAGGTTGAGTTTGCGGAATTCCTCGGACAAGAGAGGCTGTTGTTCTTCCACCATGAGAATGTTGACATAAGCTTTTCGGCTGAGAGCATCGGCCATGACATTGGCTTTGCCCGGAGTGTAGTTGATGGTCAAATCAAAATCATTGATTGTTTCAATCCACCTCCTCTGACGAAGGTTGAGATCAGGCTGTGTGAAGATATACTTCAGACTCTTGTGATCAGAAAAGATCTCACAACGGTTGCCAAGCAAGTAATGCCTCCATACTTTCAAAGCAAAGACAACTGCTGCGAGTTCGAGGTCATGTGTAGGGTAGTTGATCTCATGCGTCTTCAACTGTCGAGAGGCATACGCAACAACTTGTTTTTCTTGCATCAGGACCGCACCCAATCCTTGCAAGGAGGCGTCACAGAAAATCTGGAAAGGCTTTGATGTATCTGGAGGAATCAAGACTGGTGTGGAAGTGAGATTCTATTTGAGTGTTTCAAAGCTTGCTTGACATGCAGGAGACCAAAGGTATTTCTTGCCTTTCTTGAGGAGATCGGTAAGAGGCTTCGCAATCTTCGAGAAGTTCTGAACGAAGCGACAACAGTAACTAGCCAAACCAAGGAAACTCCGGACTCCTTTGACATTTTTGGGTGGAAGCCAGTCAACAATTGTCTTAACAGTTTCTGGGTTGACGGCAATGCCCTTGGCGGAGATGACGTGACCAAGGTAGGTGACTTGAGGCAGCCAGAATTCACACTTGGAGAACTTTGCGTACAGGCGATTCTCACGAAGCTTGTTTAGGACACACCGAAGGTGTTCTTCATGTTCTTCCTTAGACTTAGAATAGACTAGAATATCATCCAGATAGACCACAACGAACTTGTCAAGATACTCCATGAAAACCGAGTTCATAAGCCTCGAGAAGGTGGCAGGTGCGTTGGTGAGACCGAAAAACATGACCGTGTACTCATACAGGCCATAACGGGTGGTGAAAGCTGTTTTGGGAACATCTTCCTTGCGGATCTTGATTTGATGATAACCACTTCTCAAATCAAGCTTAGAGAATACCACAGCTCCAGCTAGCTGATCGAAGAGATCATTAATCCGCGGAAGGGGATATTTATTCTTGATTGTTTTAGCATTGAGTGCCCGATAGTCAACACAAAGTCTATCAGTCTTGTCTCGCTTCTTCACAAAGATGGTTGGACTACCCCAAGAAGAAGTATTGTGCTGAATGAAACCCAACTTCTCTTGTTCATCCAACTGACGTTTGAGTTCAGCCAACTCAGCAGGACCCATTTTATAAGGCCGCTTGGAAATAGGAGCGGTACCAGGTTCAAGTTCAATGACAAACTCAACCTCACGATCCGGAGGCATACCTGGCAACTCTTCAGGAAAAACATCTAGAAACTCACAGACTACAGGAACACTCGGAATACCTTCCATAGCATCATCATTCAGAGCTGCCAAAGATTAAAGCTGAATTGCAGGAGTCAGACTTGGAGAATAGACTATATGGCCTTCAGGAATTTTCAGAGAAACCGAACGTTCAGCACAATCAATCACAGCTGCATTTGCTGTTAACCAATCCATGCCCAAGATAACATCAATGTTAGAATTGCCCAGAATAATTAAGGAAGCCGGAAACGAAGAACCACCAATCTCAATTTGATTGTTATGGCTGATTTTAGAAGATGCCATTGTTGCTCCAGGAGAAAGGACCATTAAACGCTTGGGGAGAGGATCCATTGCTAGCTCATTCTCATTTGCAAATTTGTGAGAAACAAAAGCATGCGAAGCACCAGAATCAAACAAAACTCGTGCAGGAACTGAGTTAACAGGAAGCATACCCATCACAACTCCAGATGCATGCTCAGCTTGAGCGACGTTGACACAGTTGGCACGAGCAACCGTAGACCCAGGCTTGGTGTTGATGTTGAGAGCCCGAGGTGGAGGTGCACGAATCATAGGAGCACTTGCCGCAGGTCTTGGAGGTGGTGGTGGAAGAGCTTTGTTGTTCATTGGACAATTCCAGTGCTGATGCCCAGTGTTTCCACAAGTATAGCAAGCACTAGGTAGACGTGGAGCAACATAGCCAGGGACTCCGCCAGGCGCTCCAGGGTAGTTGTGGTTGTAGCCCCTGGGAGCCGCAATGAAGGAGTTTGGTGGCCTTGGTGCGTAGCTTGACGGTCTTGGTGGAGCTGGGAGCGACGGTGGGGTGTTAGGAACCCAGACACGACGCTTAGAAGGAGTTGTCATAGCAGAAGAGCTTGCTGTATCACGACTATGTTTCTTTGACTCCTCAAACACTTGCCTACTTGCTTCTTCCTACAGAGCTGTGTGTTGAAGTTCCAGAAAAGATGCCGGCCTTGCATGAGTGATTGCATATTTGATGGAAGCATTGAGGCCTTGCACGAACCTCTTTTGCTTTTTCTTGTCATCAGAGATCTCATCGCCACCATACCGAGAAAGGTTCATGAAGTTCCTGATGTAGGTGTTGACATTGTCGGTGCCCTGCTTGAGGTTGAGAAACACTTCCTTCATCCTTTCCATGACAATTTCTGTCAGATATTGCTCTTTAAAAGCAGCAGTGAACCGCTCCCAAGTAGGCTGAAAACCAGAAAGATCTGCCTTGAGGTAATTTTCCCACCACAGAGCTGCATCTCCCTTCAGAAGGTGAGTAGCACATTTGACCCATTCTTGCTCGGGAACATCCGCAGTCATCAGCAACCTTGACACTTCACGAAGCCAATCATCCGCATCAAGTGGCTGATCAGACACCTCAAATTGGCGTGGGTTGAACTTGAGAAAACTCTTGATGTCTCCTCGCTTGGGAGGTGGAGGTAGCGGAACAAACTCATTCCTCCTCACGCTTTCCTCGAAGCGCTGCTGGTTCTGCTGCATAGTGCCCAAAGCATTTGCAAATACTTGCCAAAGCAGCCCCAAGTTCAGGTGGTATGTCCTCCTTAGAACGGCGTGGTGGTGCCATCCTGTGATTGATATAAAACACAAGTCAGTACTATAATGGAGAATGATAATAATCCAAAATAGTACCAAAATGGAATTAACCAAGATTAAAGGATGCAATTCACTGAGATGATATTAAAATATCAACAAAGTTCAAGGCAACTAGAAGATATTAAGCATAACGCACACGACTGAACAAGGAGTGTGGTATACAAACTACAAAGAAAAAATTTCCGCAAATTTTGGCATTAGAATACCACTATATGCGCAAAACCACCTCACAAATCAAGATTAGTAACTCTACTAGTTCAACATACAAGAGCAAATGATAACAGTAGTGGTATGGTCGCGACTCCATCCCGCACTCAAATCATTACTCCGCACATGAATCAGTAAAACACATATCCCAACACCTTCTTCTTAAGATGAACCTAAAGATTAGTAACTACGGAAAAGAACACCCCAACAAGATAACGTCGGATAACAAAGAGTAAGATAGATCACGTCGGTATACAACGAATCAGAATAGATCGCGTCGGTTTACAAAGGCCTGTCGGTATGGAATGTACCAACAGTTGATAACCAAAAGGCAGATAGTGATAACATTTGGATGCAACAGATAGACAAAGAATTCACACACACACACACACACACACACACAACCTATGGTACTACGGAACCCAGAACACGTGAATCCTAGTTTGAATTTTAGAAGAGGATTGAAAACATTACACTTCCTTACCAGAAAAGGGTGGGTGGGTGGGTAAGAAGAAAAATGGAAGCAGTCCTACTCTCACGTTTTGTTTTTCCCTAGTATACATAACTACCAAAATATTTGCTAGACTGACAACGACCATTTTGGCTGAGACCCTGAAGGGTGGGATGGCTCTGATACCAATTGTAACTACCTCGGTGAATTACGGTCTTAGTTACATGCCTGGATGAACGAAAGTGGTTAAAATAGTACGGTGGGGCCCAGGGCCACTCACGGTAGACCTTTCGGCCGTCCTAACCACTTTCCGAACATCGGGACAAGAACGAGCGGCATAATCGGCAGGCGAAGGGATCAACTACATACACAAATGAGTATGTATGCAAGCCACATACAACAGTCCTCAGAGCCATTCCAACTAAAAGAAATAGAAATATTGCAACGCCATACGGCAAGATTCAAATATCCTAGATAGAGATAATAATTTAGGATAGCTCCTCATACAACACACATCAGAGTATCAGGCGGAAGCGGAAAACAAGATCCGAGTACGGACAAGAAGCAAATCGGCATAAGATGCCCCATAAATAAACACATCCCGCCCACAGATCTCACGGATCCCCGTTCCCAGAATCTCTACAACGAATGATCGTTGCCAACATCATCTATCTCTTCCACCAAATATCCATCTGGCGGGTACACCTGTTCATCTGAATCAAACAATTTATCGTGTGAGACCCTAGGGGTACTCAGCAAGTCTTTATGCCATTAAAGGGGACACAACCTGGGGTGACGCAACTGCAGCAAAAGATAATACCTAACAATTCTATAGATACTCGCTAACCATCCGCCTAACCAATGATAGACGGATGTCCGTGAATTAAGAACAACAGTTATAACAGTATAATTAACAGATCCATCCTCCTCCTCGCTTACCAACGAGGAAGCGGACGAACAACCCCCATCATCCGTTGGCAGTTTTATTAACCATTCCATGCGTGTTGTACTATTTACTCGTCAAGTACTTAGTCAAATTAAAGGCGGTACTTTAGTTATACTTGTCTATGATCGAGAAACTGTGCTCCAAGTCGTCCATAACCGCGGGCATGGCTTTCAGAAAGATTTACCCTGCAGGGGTGCACGAATAGCAACACACACTCGATCAACCTCGGAAAAACCAAATCAAAACCCAACGAGGCATTCATGACAAAGCGATCACAGGATTCAGAAGTATTTCAGGGGGCCACCCCATTAAGCTACCCGCAACGAAGTTGGCCGGCTCCGAGATGGACCCAAGGTTTGCGTCAATGGCTGTAAACGACTGGGAACCCGAAAGTGTGACTGGGCTTGTCGATACCACGAAAACACTCCGCATCCAAAACAGTACAGGTGCTCCACGCACAATCTTAATAAAACAGTAAAACATGGCATAAGTACAGGATAGTAACAAAGCCCCAAACTACTTTGTGGCCCCAAGAAATAAGAATGAATCAAGCTCTGGCTCAGGGGGGTCCATAAGGCCTCCCGGATGTGGATAGTGCGAATAGTCAAGGAACAGGAATCAAGTACTCGGGGTCCTACGGGACACAAGTGAGCATGAAAAACCAAATAGCAGATATTGCTCACCGGTGCCTCTTTCATTAGTTATCCCATTACTACTCAGGTTAAGTTGTTTAAGTACCTCGTTATTCATCAGACACTCACATACCCTACACATGCTTTTCTACGACTCGCATGGCTCAAACAACTCCTGTAGTAATGGCTCATGGGATGGAGGAACAAGCTTTGGTGGGGTTTAAAAGTAAATGCTATGCAGTACTTGGGATTCAATTTAATGCAACGTGACTCAATGATGCAAGTATAAGATAGAGGCAATAGGTACTATATGTATGCAAGCATGAGGTAGTGCTTGCCTGGCAGCTCAGTTGAAGTGAGAGATGGATCTGGGTAGTACTCCTGTGATTCCTGGTAATTCTCCTACGGGGCGTCTATTCGACGAAGAACCAAACAAACAAGGGCCAACATAAATAAAGTGCAGAGGCATATGAATTAAAATGTGACAAGCAAACAAGCATGCCATGATGAATGATGCACAATTTACATGGCATTAAAGTAGCATGGCAAGGGTGAGGTGTGGTGCAAGGATTAAAGCATTTTATTATTTATTTAGTCCATTTTTTGTTGCCATAAACAGTTCAGATTTGTAAGAATGACATGATGCATGCTTCAATTCAGACCAAGGACTTCTTAGATAGAACGGGCTCGTCACGCTGATCGATTTAGACATATTATTTGTCAAATTTGGAGTCGTAGAATTAAAGTTATCAATTTATTAAGAGAAAGGGCATTTTATTGTAATTTTAATCATCTCGAAATTTAAAGTGCCCAAACCATATTTTGAATGTCATATTTGAATTCCTCACATTTTTCTAATTCCAAAACATATATTATTTGTATTAATTGGACTTGTGTTTTAAAAGTTATTTAAAAACTGATTTGAATTTGAATTTAAATAATTTGAATTTGTTTTGTTTAAACAGTTAAACGGAAAACCTTTTATTACTCAGAACGACCCAGCCATAGTCGCTGACGGGTGGGCCAGCTGTTGGCGGGGCACACGCGCGCGGAAACTCTTTTCTACCACGGGCTTAGCTAGCCACTGAGGCTGACTGGTGGGTCCGATGGCTACGGGCCCACGTGACAGTGGGTGATCCTGTAGAGGCTGACAGGAGGGGGTAGGCTAGACCGCGGGTTTAGGGAATAACAGACTGGGGGGTTTTCTGAAAGATGATCACGGCGGCTGACAGGTGGGGTAGGATGGACCGCGGGTTGAGCGAGAGTTAAAAAGAGGGGGCTATTTGTAAATCGACCACGGCCCGTACTGTTCTTCTTTCTCCTCGGTCTGACGGAAAATCAGCGCGCGGCGCAGAGCGGCGAGACGAGGACTCGATCCCGCGACGTGGGGCGCGCGCGCAGAGAAGCGGTACCAGTGCGGTAGGGCGGGTCAGTTGTCAGGGAGTGGCTACGCGACCAGTTGAGGCGCTACGCGGCGCGAGAGCGTGCAGACAATAGCGAGCGGCGGCGCACTGAGGGCGTTCGTCGGAACGACTGACGCGGCTAGGGGTTCCCGGTGAGGCGGAGTATGTCTGGGCGATAGAGGGGCTCACCGCAGGATGGTCGGAGGTGCCAGATCGAGGAGAGGCGCGGCGTATCGTCGACGAGGCTGGCGGCCGGTGATCTAGGGTTTGGCGTCGGGCGGCGCTGGTTCCGGCGGTTCTGGTGCTCCTTGTCCTCGTCGGCGCGTACGAGGCGAAGTAGGGGAGCCTCCTCGTTCTCCTTGACCACCTCCACGTCGTGCTGGCCGGCTGGAACGAGGTGACGACGCGGTGCTGGCGGCGACCGGCGGCAGGTGCTGGCAACGGTGAAGAAGAAAGGGAGGAGAGGTAGGGGAGCCGTGTGGATGAGGACAAGCGAGAGAGAGGGAGGAGGTGGCGTGTGGGCACGGGGTAGAGGTAAAAGTGGCCTCGGCCCTTTCCTCCTTCTCCCTCATCACGTGGTCGAGCTGGGGCTCGACCTGGGCAGCCAGGGCAGGGCAGGTAGAGAGGCTGCAGGTGGGGACGGCGTGTGGAGCAGCTGGGTGGGGCTGGCACAACGGTAGAGAGAAAAGAGAGAGGAGAGGGGGCTCGGGTGAGCTAGGGTGTACCTAGGGTTTGGGGTGGTTAGATGGTTAGATGGGGATGGCTAGGGAGAAAGAGGGCCAGGTGGGGCCAGCATGGTAGAGAGAGGGAGTGAAAGAAAGAGAGGGGTGTGGTAGGGGTTAGGGTTTAAGTAGAACTAGGTTAGAGGAAATTAGAGAGAGGTAGCTAGGTTAGGTTTTTGTTAGATTTTTAGGTTTAAAACTTGTTTATAAGATCAACCCAAGTGGTAAAAGTGAGAGCTTGGATTTAGGCTAAGATGAGGTGAAAAAGTAATCAAGGAAAACAGAAGGAAATAGATTATGGGGAAAAGGCCTCACTTGCATAATGAATGAAAAGATAAAAATGGTGTAGGTGAGAATATGGAGAAGGAGGAGAGGGATGGAGATGATCCTCAAGGGAAAAAGCCAATAAAATTAAGAGGAGTCAAATGGACTAAAGGTGGTGGTACCCTTGCATGGCCCATGCAAAAAAATAATAAATGCCATGATTGGTTTTGTGAAAACAATAATAATATGGCATTATACTTATGCATTTCCAAGAAGTGGTAAAAGGCCAAGCAAAAGAATTTATAGGATTAGATCCACCCCACCCACATGAGCTAGAATAAAATCAAAAGAAAAAGAATTACAAGCTCATGGATAATAGCATGGTGGAATTATAAGGTGGTGAAAGGAAAAGTGATGGAGTGGAATAAAAGATATGCCCCCAACTCAACTTGGGCATTTAGATAATATATCAATAACCAAATACAATATCAAGAGGCAAATACAATTAATAATGCATATGAGAGAAGAACCAAAGAAACAGGGTTTTATATGATGCTCAAATGCAAGGTGGCATGATGACATGAGCATGATATAATTATGATGCAACAATTATATATAGGAAGTAGCCAATATATTACTAGACCAAGTAGCATTACAATTGCTAGACAATTGGGATGCTACAGGTGTAGCCCCGGAGATTCGAAGTAGCTGGCGTAGACATGTGCTTTGAATCGTACCTCTACCTTGCAACCTTTTCGGTGTATCCGTGTAAATCAAACACATAAAAATGAAATGGTCGTCAGTATACTAATATACAGGATGCATGCTGTTAACCGGATAATGGTTTTACTTGCTGAAAAAACTAGCTCGTGCTTTCCTAAACACATAGTCACTTTCCCGTGCGTTCTGATGTTTATGCTGTGTCCTTGTCGGGTAGCCGGGTGGCGGCCTGCATCCGCATTCGAAGGGGGAGATGACAATACATTGTGCACGGTACTAGAGACTTAGCCGCTAAAAAAATACGAACTAGGAACTTGACCGGAATGTCTGAACCGTCGCATCTTTCGTTGTTTTCATGTGGGGTGCCTCTAGCTTTGCTCTTTCTAGCCGGACAGCCGGGTTGTGGTCTATAGCTAAGACAAAGAGTGGGCCTTTTACACCATCACACAGTACTAAGCCGGTTTACAGAATAACTGCTCAGGCCAGCCGTCAAGCCGAGCTGGAAAAACTAAACTCGAAATAACATGCAAATTTCTGGCATGGAGCCCTCGAGAGTCGCTCGAGTTTCCCCATCTTTCATTCATTCACTCATAGAGTTCACGGGATACATGCACTATCATACGACTAGGTGTAAAACGGATGGAGTAGGTCTACATTCCAGGGGCGCTAGGCCTCCTTGTCTGACTTGTCCATCTTGTTCTTGCGCTGCTGTTGCACGTCGATAAGGCAGAAGTTGTTGCACAGGGCTTTGCTGATGACGAAGGGCCCTCGGAGGGCGGCGACAACCTGTGCATTCATTTGGTGTCTTGCACCAGTCGGAGCACCAGGTCACCCTCGCGAAAAGTGATAGGTCAGATCTTTCTCGAATGGTACCAGCGCAAGCGTTGCTGGTACAGTGCCAACCTTGCGAGGGCTAGGTCGTCGGCCTCTTTGTGTTGGTCCATGCCATATTCTTGCACCTCCTAGTTTTGCTTTTCCATGCAGAGGAGCTTGCGGGGAGAGTTGAACTCGATATCCACCAGGAGGATGGCCTCAGAGCCCTAGATGAAGAAGAATGGTGTGAAGTTGGTTGAGCGATTCGGAGTGGTGCGTAGGCTCCATAACATGGCCGGAATATCCTCGATCCAGCAGCCGGGTGAGCGCTCCAGGGGCTTGATTAGTCGTGGCTTAATGCCGGCTAGTACTAGCACTAGTAGGAAAAGGATTATAGAAGTCATTTTCTTGTGGCGTCTAAAGCAAAATGTGCGCCACTACTGTAACGCAAAATAGTCGTGGCTTTCGTAAAATGTCGAACGCCGCCACTATACCTTAGTCCTGGCATTCGGGAGAGAGTTAACGGTGGCACTAAGTGGGGACCATGACGCAGGTCGGGACCAATGTAGCCCAAACGTTCAGAAACTTTAAACGTCGCACCTAACTTGTAGTGGTGACGTTCCAAGAGTTTCATATGCCTCCATTCTTACATCCAAAAAAATTCTCACGTGCCCTTCCCTCTCTCTCATTCCAACTCCTCCCGTGCTCTCGTTCCCCATCCCCAAATCTTCGTGCATGCGCCGCCCTGACCTCGTGCAGCGCCGACCCACCCTGACCTCATGATGTGACTATCCGACCCCACGTGTCGCACTGCCAACCTCGTGCCGCCTCGCCCCAACCTCGCGTTGTGCCACCCGACACCCCCCTGACCTCGCGCTAGCGCCTCGCCTATCCGACCCTGCCCTCTCCGAGTTCGTGCCATCGTGCCTTCTCCACCGCAGGTAGACTCCCCCACCCCTCTCTTAATTACTGTATTTATTTTAGTGTAGAAAATCTAGATGATTTTAGGGATTTTTGTTTAGTGTAGCAAATCTAGATTATTTTAGGCATAGGTGTAGCAAATGTACATGATTTTAGGGGTAGAAAATCTAGATGATTTTAGGGATGGATGTACAAAATGTACATGATTTTAGTGTAGAAAATCTAGAAGATTTGAGGTATTTTTGTTTAGTGTGGAAAATCTAGATGATTTTAGGGATAGATATAGAAAATGCACATGATTTTAGGGGTACAAAATATAGATGATTTTAGGGATAGATGCAGGAAATGTACATGATATTAGTGGTAGAAAATCTAGATAATTTTAGAGATAGAGGTAGCAAATGTACATGATTTTAGGGGTATAAAATCTAGATAATTTTAGGGATAGATGTAGCAAATGTACATATATATTCATTTCTTATATGTTGACTAACAGTTGTATGAAATGTTGTTAACTACTTAATTAGTATCATGTCAAAGCCGAAGCTGAAATTTCGTGGTGTTCACCAGAAACACACCAGGACCCCGACTTGGGCAGCTCAGATCATAATGCATAACAAGAAGATCCAGCTAAGTACTTTTAGGTGCCCGTGGCAGGCAGCCCGTGCCTACAATTACGTTGTGGTCCAACACATTGGGGCCAGAGCAGTCTCAACTTCGAGGATGAGGGTCATGTGGCGCATCTCTGTTAGCGCCAGATGGCATGAGGATCGCCACGAGGCCGAGGAAAGGGAGCACCGACAGGCAGAGAGGCAGCTGGCGTGCCACTTTCGCGAGGAGGATGACCCCTTGTTAGAGATCTCCTACTTGATCCCCAGGTAATGGCGGTCCAGTATGAGGTCCTTAGCAAGACTTGGTAGCAACGCGGTGATGGCTCTGAAATATAGCCATCTACGTCCATATTTAAACTGGATATTATTCGTATTTTTTATGAAATATCTCTCTAAACCCTGCCACTAATGCCTAATATTCAAAGGGGTATGCAATCCTTTATTTCTATTTTTTCTTACGCAGATAATGTCGTTTGAAGATGGGAATCACTTCATTAAAGTCAAAGATACAAAATTTCCAACAACCAGAAGAAACCAGGAGCCGTAAAGTGGAGGCAGACCCTTTAACGACCAACTATACAAACAGAATAAAATTCCGGCCATATAGTTCTGGTTGTATATTTGGCGCCACCACCGCTAGGTCAAACATAACAACTTTCGTGAAGGGAACCCTATATAAAGAAGCTTCGAGCAACGAGAAAACCCTTCTGCCTGGCCCAAAAGTCTCTCCCCCAGATCATCAGCCACCTCCAGAACTCAAAACCCTTCTCCATCTCCATAGCCATATTCCTCCACTTATAATAGTAGATCTCTTGTTTGATTGGCAACATTGTAAGACTATTGTTATCAATCTTATGATTTTCATTACAATGTTTGTGATTGTTGATCTCATCTCTATGTGTGAGTAATTCGCCTTGGGCTAAGGGCTTCGGCCTAGCCATGTAGCGTTTGTGCATGTTATTTATCATAGATGGGATCATGTATTAGTTTGTATGACATGATGATTATTGTATCCTCTCTTGCCTCAATCGAAGGACTTGTCAGGTACCCAAGACCCCGAGGGTTGAGCCAGGTATAGGGAGTATGAGTAATGACTGATCTGCAGGTTGGGAACCTCAGTGACAGAACGGGTAGTACGGCTGTATGTCAGGGATTTAGGATTAATAGTGACATCACTATGCATATCATTAGTTCTCTTTCTTCTATGGATGAGACTAGTAGGTTATTGCTATAAGCGGTTGTGGAGGCAATAGCAATTATAGATGCACTACCCACATATAATTTATCTTGCTCTAACAATTACATGCATACTTTATATTTATCTTTATTCCCATCAGATGTTTTGCATAGCTACAGGTGAAACCGAACGTCCTAGGCCCTCTCTCTCCATCATCGCCAACAACAAAAAGACGCAAACTGTTGGTCCTGTAAAAACACAAAAGGAATTCTAAAACTCCCGAAGGTCCGTTAAAGTAACTTCACTACGCATCTGCTTCCCGAGGATTCGATAACCTAGGTCTACTAGGGAAAAAGAAGCTATAATACATCCATAATCCAGATCGAAGGTACCAACCCTTTTTCTGGCACCATTGCCGGGGAAGCAATAGCTACCCTGGTGAGGTTAGTAGGAACCTTGCTAGTTTTAATTCTTGTTTTTAATTTTTATTTTGCTTTTAGTCTTTATTTGAAAAACCAAAAAAAAAGTTAGCCTTTAAATTCTTGCTTTTACTATTATAATTCTCTGTTTAAGAAAACCCAAAAACATAGGAACTATGGCTGAAAAGAAGCTTGGGGAGTTTGTTACTCCCAACAATGATTATTTGTGTACTCCTATTACTCAGCCAACAATTGCTACTGATGACTATCAAATTAAGGCCCATTATTTAAGTTTGGTTCAGCATAATCAATTTGGAGGCTATGATGTTGAAGACGCAGGTATGCACTTGAATACTTTCACTAAAATATGTGATATGATGAGTATAAAAGACATTGACCCCGATGCGGTCAAATTGCGTTTATTTCCTTTCTCTCTTAGAGGAAGAGCAATATAATGGTTGCTAGCTTTGCCTAAAAATACTATCACATCATGGGTGGGATGTACTTCTTTATTTATGACTAAATGTTTCCCACCCACAAAGACTATGCAACTAAGATCTAATATTACTGGTTTTAGACAGGAAGAGCGTGAGCCACTAGCGCTAGCATGGGAGAGGATGACAGAATGCATGAGAAACTATCCTAGCCATGGGATGGAAGATCGGTTAATCCTCCATTTATTTTATAATGCCCTTAATCCTGTGTCTAAGTCTATGCTTGATACTACAGCTAGAGGAACATTTATTTTATAATGCTCTTAATCCTGTGTCTAAGTCTATGCTTGATACTGCAGCTGGAGGAACAATTATGGGCAAACATATTACTGAAGCAAAGCAGCTGCTAGACAATATGCAAGATAACCATGCCCAATGGCATGTGCATAGATCAAACACGAAGAAGGTGAATTCTGTCTCACCACAAGAAAATGAAGAACTCAATGCTAAGTTGGATGAACACATACTAGTCGTGAAAGGTAAGGAAACCTAGGTAAGAGCCATCCCAGAAACAAATATTGAAGAGATAGACTTCATAGCTCGTAATGATTATAACCTTGCTTGGAAGAAGAATTATAGTCCTAATTTTTAGAAACACTATTCTAGTCCTGCACTTAATTCTAATTATAACCTAGGTCTATTAGGGAAAAAGAAGCTATACTACATCCGTAATCCGGATCAAAGGTATCACGCGGCTGGGGAGAGGTTGGACCCTCTAGCATGCAGTAGCAGGGTCAGCCCAGCCCCTCCAACATGTATTAGGATGACTCTTGTAGCCTTTCGTCCTTTTTCCGGGACCGCTCAGATGATGACGACGTCACTAACACTATGTCTAGTCGAGTTTAGGATATTATCATATGACTGTCGCATGCTGCCTATCGTACTACTTATATAGATTTATCATACTACCTATCATACTACTTATATATGATGCTAGCTAATCTTACTTACATGTTATGTTGATATATTGTGCTACTTATGATGCTAAATTAAGTTAAAATGGTATATAAAACTAAGTTTGCATGATCATATATAGGTATAATGAATGATGATCGGCGTGAGCATTGTGGTTACCAACAGTACAAGGACAAGAAGGTTATCATAGTGCTCCCTTCTGATTGTGAAGTTAGTATGGTATGTCCATTCACAAGCAATGAACCTATATATACCCTGCAACTGAATTACATGCTAATTGTTGCTTTCTTATGATTCTGTATGCAGAACATACCCTGCAAGTTTAGACTTGATTTCCTGGACCATTTTGATTGGCTATTGTGGCATTAGGGACAATTACAGGTCGATCTACTGCCTCTGAAGCAAACTGCACTGACCTACATGGTCCAAGTCAAGAACTAGGCGAACCGCACCTTTTTCGGTGGTCCGAGGCGAACTAAGATGGTTGATGCCTATGGAATGGATGCCTAGGAGAAGTTGGTCTTCCATATCTGTGAATATCGCATGACCTACTTCTACTACCGAGGCCCTAAAGCATCGATAGACTCTGACGTTTCTTTAGATTACTGATTGCTACAAGTGCACAGATCAATTGTAGCTAGTTTCAAAATAAGAGTATCATACCCACATAGAGCTATTTGGTTAAGGTCTTTATGCCCCTTGTCACTTTCCACCAAAGGATATTTGTAAGCTGCCTTTGATCTCAAGTAAAGGGTGTTTGAAATGTTTTTAGTTGTGTGCAGAAAAGTAATTAAAACAAGTAAAAGAAAACAACTAACAAGGTTGCGTGAAAACATGGTTAAACTCAATGGGGCTAAAACGTTCTTGGGGATATAGGATACACCACAAGCATGATATTATTATTATTAATTCAGATAATATACTTCTTGGGGATAAGTGTGGAGAGAGCTCCATAATAAGATCTTCACTACAAGGCTCGTAGGAAGACACTTTGTTGAGCCAAGAGTGATGTCACCTCTAAATAACCACTACAATGTATGAGAGAAATCACCCATACAAACCACCGCAGGGTCTCCCCGTGGATATCATAATTAGCTCAGGGAGTCCCTCTTTATCCTCCTTTAACTGTGTAGGTTGCTAGCCAGCGCCAATTGTCACGAAGCTATTCCTGGAATGCTCCCAAACATGTCCAAACGATTTCTCCCTCCTTTTAGTCCTGAAGTAAAATTATATGTGGTCGACTACACATACCACTAAAGAGAGAGATCAAACACAAATCATAAATCTATCATAGACTGGCCAGTCATACGGACACAAGAATAGATCATCTTTATTGCAAGTTCATAATAGTGCTAGTGTTTCTCCATCTCCCCAAGAACAAAGGAACTACTCACACATGAAAGCAATCAACAGCATCATCATAATCAAATGGATGGATAAAAGTACGGGGATAAATCTAGTGCAAACTAGAATTGAATCTGAAATTACAACAAGATCTAATAGATGAGAGATGGGGGTAGTGATGGTGATGGCGATGTAGCAGTAGATGGTGAAGGAGGTGATGTGATGTCCTCCAATGATTTGTGAAGCAGCAGGGATTTTCCGTTCTCCAAGTTCCTCGTTCAAATCCATTTCAGATGCGGTTTTTCATAGTTTCTGGTGGCTGTGAATGTCGGATCTCTCTGCCATCTTCATCATGAGAGAGTATTTGACGAGGCGGACGCGCTGTCGCGTGGTACAGGCGGATGATACAGGCGGCTTATGCTCGTACCATTGGTCTTTATCACTATAGTAGCTTCCCCCACATTAGGTATTCTCCGAGGTAAATCAATAAAATGACTTTAATCACTTAAAAATATCATATTATAACATAATATGACAATTCCAATTGATATGTTCATAATAGACTCAGTGATTCGGGATCATGTTGAAACAAGGACAAAAAGGTGCATGCAAAGGTAGTGAAATACCAAACTCCCTATTCTATTTATGTAAAAACAAAAGGTAAAATTGCTTCAATTTTAGACTCATCAACTCCCCCAAGCTAGACCCTTGCTCGTCCCCGAGTAATATGGTGTCTTATGGACAATATCGTCATGTTCAGGAGGCACGAGTCGTTACAATAAATGAGGCATAAATTGAAAGAGGAATACAACATCTGATATAAAGTTACTTCGGGGTATTATCATACCCTTACATATCACAAGACTTAGAGGCTTCAACACCCTTTTAGTATTAATGAAGTTGTAAGAAGGTTTTAGTGATTCAACATATCATATAATCATAAAGTTAAAATAATTGAGCACTTGATTTAGTAATGAAGATTCATGATCATTCTTTTCTTGCATCTTTCCTTTTGCCTTGGGATTCTTTTAAATAGTTGTTCTTTTATTCCTCTTTTCTTTTTTTCTCCTATTCTCTCTGTTTTTATAGCCACTTGATCATGCTCACTACTTTTATTGGTTTTAAAACTCGTGACTATAATATGCTACCAAAATTCTTCTTCTCATAATCTAATCAATATTTTTATTGGTGTGGAAGTCCCTAAAATCATGACACATGTACAAGTATCATAACACTCAACCTAGTTGAATCATCTAATATAATAATGATGAATCAAGAGATAACTTCAAATATCATAAAGTCTCGAAACTCAACGGATATAAATCTTCTCTTGAATAGATAGAAGCTCGAAGTTGATGCAACTAATGCAAATTCTGGAATTAAACCTAGCATGCATGTAGGAAAGTAAACATGCTAAAATTGTAAAATAGATTACAAGGTCCTCACAGATCACCCAGGCTTGGAATCAAGTTGGGTGGATCAAATAATACCTTGGGATTATTCGATGTCGTGGTGCATCCTTAGTTCGTAGGAGAAGAAGTTCTGAAATTATGAAGGCTTGCATGAAGCATCTTGCTTGATTCTTCCAGGATCAATATGCAAATTCGGCGCTTCTCGCCAATTTTCTCCAATTGCTTCACAAGATCCGTATACATCTCAATTGTCTACTTCTGTGCATTGATGAACCGAAGGCTGATGTCGAGGTTGGCTTCCATCCCCTTCATTATCTTCAAATCCATCTGGTCTAGATAATGATGCAATAGTTCAATATGTTTGGAAGACCCTAGAGATTTTACCTCAACTTTCTTGATGTGGTGATCAAGTTTTTCCAGGGAAGCTTGGATGTGTTCCCCATGTTTCTTCACCGTCTTAAAGTAAGATTCTTCGTCTTCCTCTACATCGAGTTGAACCTCTTCGAAGTCACCTTCTTTACCCACACTGAGGCTAAACACCTTATGCCCATCCTTGATCATCTCCATGATCTTGTATCCATCATCGGCTTCTAACTAATCATATATTGCTTCCTCCTCTTTCTTCTGCGTAGTGGCTGCTACCTTGACGTCTTGTGTGATCCTTGAGGAAGATCCATGGCGATCCTCCTTGTCTTGAAGGATGTCCAATGGGTAAGACATGGTTACAAAGTTCTCGAGAGGGAAGATCTGTTTGTCAAGAGAAGAAAAGAGACCTCCTACAAGGCTTATAAGGGTTTAAAAGCAGGGGAAAATTCGTACTGGAAGGAAAAGGGTCGGCCAAGAAAAGAGTCCCTACAAATATGGAAATAAATAAGTCAAAAAGGGAGAAATCAAAACCGCAACGACCTCTTGGTATGGGTAGACGCCCGTATCACGCGCATGTACCGGGTCATTTCCAAAAATCCGACGGACGTAAGTGAGTAAAAAGTATACGGACCAATTCGTACGGGCTGGTCTCGCCCGTAATGCCTGTTCATACTGACTTTAACTACTTCGGATTTCTCCTTTTTTTCAAACAAACAAGGAACAAATGAAGAAAACAGAGTCAGTAACAACCTATCGTACGAGCAGACATGCTCGTACAATGCGGCCATACCAATATGTGAAAAATAGGTCAAAGGTCACTGCCGCCTTAACAACTAGTGGTATAGGTGGAGCCGGCCGTACCACCTTCACGTACTGACTTTGCAAGAGAGGCAATGGACTCAGAAGAGTAAAACGAAAACGAATATGCAAAAAGAAATAGTAAATAATCATCCAGAACAAATATGTTTTTGGTATTTCGAATTTGTTGCACATCGAGAGGGGGATGAGTTTATTCGGGTACCTTCTCCTTATTTTAGTTGTTGGATCAGCTTTTTATTTTTTCCTTTGAACAAAGTTGGTTGTAGAAAATTACCAAAACCATTGCAAAGAGAAACCGAAAACTTACTTTTAGGAATTATAGTTCCCGAGGGTATGCAGATTGTGAGATCCAGGCACATGGCTTAATAGGATTGATAGAATACTCATACCGACAAGTTGCAACTTCTTTTTCGGAAGCTCATTCGAAAAGAACTCTAAGGTTAAGCGTGCTTGGCCTGGAGCAATTCTAGGATGGGTGACCGACCGGGAAATGGGTAACCGGGTGTGCACGAGTGAGGACAAAGTGCACAGAAAAGACTAGTGTTGGTCTGTGGGGCCAGTCTACATATCCTATTAAGCTGCCAGGAGTGACACCCCCCGGGCCCAGGAGTGGACGGGGTGTTACAAGTGGTATCAGAGCCGACCCTTGCGATTACACGGGTGTGTGTGGGTCAATGGCGGGACATGTGGAGCATGGCGCGTGTGGCCCGGAGTGGACACGGCATGGCACATGTGCCGACACTAGACACACAGACGCGTGCCAAGAGGGAACGTTCCTGGGGTGTGATTGATCGATGAGGGCATCGATCTTCTAAAGGGTGGGTGTATGTGAGATCCAGGCACATGGCTTAATAGGATTGATAGAATACTCATACCAACAAGTTGCAACTTCTTTTCCGGAAGCTCATTCGAAAAGAACTCTAAGGTTAAGCGTGCTTGGCCTGGAGCAATTCTAGGATGGGTGACCGACCGGGAAATGGGTAACCAGGTGTGCATGAGTGAGGACAAAGTGCACAGAAAAGACTAGTGTTGGTCTGTGGGGCCAGTCTACATATCCTATTAAGCTGCCAGGAGTGACACCCCCGGGCCCAGGAGTGGACGGGGTGTTACACAGATTGATGACACTACCCTAGGTGGATCAACCTCCTGAATGTCCTCGGTGTCTCCTCCTGCTCTTCGTTTCTTTGGAGAATCTACAGATCAAATTCTTGCAAAAGTAGAGTCTAACGGATCATTCTTGGCTTAATGTCAGTCCTTTCAAGAATCTCATTTAAGCCAACACGGTCAATATGCACTCTTACTTTAGAGTCAATAATATAAGATCTCGACTTGTCATAGGAGAAAATCATAGAGAATTCTTTTTTTGTCATACGGTAATTCTTCTGGGCCCTGTTTAAGTTTCAACTAGCATGATGAATGATATTAAGGTTATCACCATCATACTCGCAAAGAATTTCTCCCATAGATTCATGGCTAGCCTCAAAGAATAGATCAAAAGGTTTCTTCCAATTAGGTGGTTTTATAACGGCAGCTTCAAGAAGGGCTTGTTTTAATATGTTGAAAGCAGTGAGACAATTTTCATCAAAATTAAAAATAACATCATTTTGATGAAAATTAGTTAAACATGTAGCAGATTTTGATAACTTCTTAATGAATCTTCTATAAAATCCAGCGTGGCCTAAGAAACTCCTTATACCATTTACATCTCGAGGAGGGGGAGCCTTTCTATTGCTTCAATCATTGCTTTATCAACTTCTATACCCTTGCCTGAGATTTTGTGACCAAGCACTATACCTTCTTGAAACATAAAATCACATTTTTCCCAATTCAAGACTAGGTTAGTGTCTTCACATATCTGCAAAACTTTATGAATGTTATGGAGATAATGATTAAAGGAAGTTCCATAAAAACAGAAGTCATCCATGAATACTTCCATAATACTTTTAACATAATCAGCAAATATAGCAGTCATACACCTTTGGAAGGTGGCAGGAGCATTGCAAAGACCGAAAGGCATACGACGATAAGCATATAGACCGTGAGGAAAAATAAAAGTTGTTTTAAGTTGGTTATCAAAAGTGTGAATGCATATCAAGCCTTTCTAATGTTTGATCTATAAACACCAAAGGATAATGATCCTTTCTAGTTTCTTTATTAAGTTTTTTATAGTCAATACACATCATGTGACCAACAACGATTCTAGTAGGTATCATCTTATTGTCTTTGTTTTCGACAACAGTAAATCCAGCTTTCTTAGGAACACAATGAATGGGACTTACCCATTCACTTTCCTCCACATGAATGATGATCCCTGCATGTAACCAACGTATTATTTCCTTCCTTACCTCTTATTTCATGTGAGGTTTTACTCGCCTCTGAAAGTATGCAACCGACTCGGCTCCTTACATAAATATTCTATGGGTGTCTATCAAGGGACTGATCCCTTTCAAGTCACTCAATGAATACCCAAGAGCATTCCGATGCATCTGGAGAACCATCATTAAAATTTCCTCTTTTTCTGCAAGGTTAGAACTTATAATAATTAAAAAATTGTTGGTTTCATCAAGAAACCTATATTTTAACTCCATGGGTAAAAATTGGTGGAGGTGACTCGTCTCCTTTTCTTATAGGTTCTTCATATTTTTGATTCATCTCGGTATCAACCTCAGGTGTGGAGTCAAGATAATCATCCATTTCCATTTTTTCTACGTCTTGAAGAATATTATTATTGTTGAACAAACTCCTTGCTAAATCATGATCAGGTGTCTCAATGACTATAGAAGCTAGATGAACGATATTACCTTATTCTTGTTATTCATACTCATAATCGTCCAGATCTTCGATAGCCATCTTATGGTCATATTTAGAGAAGTGAAAGTCCATTTTATCTTCACCAAACTTGAGTGTTACAGTTTGTCTCTTGCAATCAATGTTTGCTCCTCCAGTATTTAAGAAGGTCCTTCCAGAAATAGTGGGACAACAGATGTTAGTAGGCATGTTAATAAGCACAAAATTAGTCAGATATTTATATGGTCCAACATAGATTGGAACATCTCTAATTATTCCCATAGGAACTTTGAGTGTCTTCTCTGCAAGCATTATAGTAATGTCAGTATCATCTAATTCATCTTGGGTTAGATCATTTTGGATTTTCAATTAAAAGTTAAAGGGGATTACGTTCACAGTTGTTTCCATGTTGCAGAGGCCATAATAAGAAGTTCCACCGAAAGTAAAAGGAAGAATAGGTTTACCAACTTCTTTAGCCTTCACCTTTCCTTCCACGAACTACAAAGCTTCGATTTCTAGCTCTATCAGGTTGCAATATGCAAACATGGTTAAGATATCCTCCTTCGTTGGTTCCCCTGTCTCATGTCTACTTACTTCATCGGTTGTTCTTGTTTGTGCCTCCTCTTCTACCGTCTTGAGGAATAGCCTTTCCTCTTCGCATTGATATTCAAGCTGTTGGGCCATCGTATGTTTTCTCTGCATCCTATGAAAAGGAAGGGGTTTAACATATGGGGGTATCTCCCCTAATGGCTCAACATGAGCTGCAATCATTGGATCATCACCTTCAGCTGGCTCGGCTGGAGGAGTATAACTAAGCCAATCTTTCTTAGGGGCTTCAACGTGTTCAGTAAAAGACTAAAGGATTTGCAAAATAATATCATCATCAAGTTGAAGTTCATCAACACTTTCCTTCACTTTACCAGATTCTTTATAAGCATTGAGACAATCATATTCAATTTCTATACATCCTTCGCCTAAATCAAATCCCCAAGTTTCTCTATTATGGTTAATTTGTTCTAGAAGTTCCCAAGCTTTAGTTATAGTTAGCTCCATAAAGGAGCCTATGGAATGTGTATCAAGCTCATGTTTAATTTCTTGATTTTGTCCCCATTACAAAATATGTAAAACATACCATTCAGGTAAATCAAGATGGGGACATTTATTAAGTAGGGACTTATACGTTTTGAAGGCCCTTACCAAACCTTCACCTGGGCGGTTCTTGAAGTTTGTGATCACCCTTCTTACTTTAGCAGTTTTTACCTTGGGAAAGAATTGAAATACAAATTCTCCTTTGAGTTTTTCCCAGGTGTCTATTTTCTCTGCAGGGCAAATTCTATACCAAGCTAAAGCAGTGTTGCTTAGAGATTGGCTAAACAATTTAAGTTTCAATTCATCATCAGAATAGCCCCTCAATTTAAGTTTCCAACATAACTTGATAAAATGCATTAAATGAGTGAAAGGATCCTCTTCGATATCATCTCATGCAAAAGTGTTCTCTTTAATAATAGCGATAAAGCGAAGCTAGCCTCGTATTCTGGTTCACTCCCACTCGGGAATTCTTTGAAGAGTCCTTGAACTTCCTTAGCTATTTAGTTGCATCGAGCTGCTTCATCAGTCTGAGTGCAGTCATGGTGCTTGCCCGAAACTAGCAAATAACTTTAGTAAATTAAGTAATAGAATAAGAAACTAAGAATAAAGACCAAAAGCACTTAGCTCCCCGGCAACGACACCAGAAAATAGCTTGTTTGCTGCAAGTGCACATATCAATTGCATCTAGTTTCAAAATAAGAGTATCGTGACCACAGAGAGCTATTTGGTTAAGGTCTGTATGCCCCTTGTCACTTTCCACCAAAGGATATTTGTAAGATACCTTTGATCTCAAGTAAAGCATGTTTGAAAGGATTTTGGTTGTGTGCAAAAAAGTAATTAAAACAAGTAAAAGAAAACAACAAGGTTGCATGAAAACGTGGTTGAACTTAATGGCACTAGAACGTTCTCGGGGAAGTAGGATACACCACTAGCATGATATTATTAATAATAATTAATATAACATAATTCTTGTGTCATGATATGTGTGGAGAGAGCTCCATAATAAGATGTTCACTACAAGGCTTGTAGGAAGCCACTTTGTTGTGCCAAGAGTGAGGGAACCTCTAAATAACCACTACGACATATGAGAGCAATCACCCATACAAACCACCACAATTAAGGGTCTCCCCATGGATATCGTAATTTTCTTAGGCAGTCCCTCTTTATCCTCCTTTGACCGTGTAGGTTGCTAGGTGGTGCCAATTGTCATGAAGCTATTCCGGGCATGCTCCTAAACATGTCCAAAGGATTTCTCCCTCCCTTTAGTCCCGAAGGAAAATGATATGTGGTTGAATACACATACCATCTAAAGAGATATATTAAACACAAATCATAAATCTATCAGGGAGCAGCCAGTCATACGGACACAAGAATAGATCATATTTATTGCAAGTTCATAATAGTGCTAGGGTTTCTCCTTATCCCTAAGAACAAAGGAACTACTTATACATGGAAGCAATCAACGACAACATCATAATCAAATGGATGGATAAAAGTACGGGGATAAATCTAGTGCAAACCACAATTGAATCTGAAATTACAACAAGATCTAATAGATGAGAGATGGGGGTAGTGATGGTGATGGAGATGCAGCGGTTGATGGTGAAGGGGATGATGTGATGTCCTCCAATGATCCGTGAAGCAGCATGGATTTTCCCTTCTCCAAGATCCTCCTTCAGATCCCTTTTAGATATTTTTTTCGTGGTTTCTGGTGGCTATGAATGTCGGATCTCTCTATCGTCTTTGCTAGGAGAGAGAGTATTTGACGAGGCGGACGCGATTCCGTGTGGTATGGGCGGACAGTACGGGCTGGCTCCGCCGGTACCACTGGTCGTTATGCTGCAGTAGCTTCCCCAACTTTTGTTATTCTCCCAGGTGCGAAGGTAAATCAATAAAAGTGACTTTTATCACTTAAAAATAACATAGTATAACATAATATGACAGTTCCAAATTATATGTTCATAATAGACTTAGTGTTTCAGGATCCTGTTGAAACAAGGATAAAAAGGTGCACGCAAACATAGTGAAATACAAAAATCCCTATTCTATTTATGCAAAAAGAAAAGGTAAATATGCTTCAATTTTTGACTCATTAATGATGATAGTCCTACAATTGCCATTAGGTATGACACAGACGTTGCCGATAGTCCTATTGAGGACCAGTAGTTAGTTTTATGCAGCTAGCTAGCTCAACTATATATAGTTGACTGTAATCCTTTTGAGGACTAGTAGTTAGTGCTACCATTTGTATGAATATATCTTGATGTGATGTGAATATTCAATTGGATGCACCAGATTGTTTCTTTGAAAACACACTTGTGGTGTTCATCATGAAAAGAACGCCACAAATATGATATGTAATGGTGGCTCTTACATGAAACACAACTATTAGGATATGTAATGGCGGCGCTTACAATACACGCCACCACTTGTGATCCTACTAGTGGCGTTCGGTGGAGACGCCACCACTAGGACCAACTAGTGGTGCGAGGTTAGTGGCGTGCGGTTTAAATGCCATGAACCCTCTTTTCCGAATGTCGCCACTAGGCCTTTTCCTACTAGTGTAGGTTGTTTGCCCTTTCGACTTGCCAGTTGGATTACGGATGCGCGACGGATGCTAGATCCAGTCGGATCCCCTTGTTGCTGCAAAATCGGTCGAAGGCCCCTTTGGCGAAGTTCGTGTTGTTGTCCGTGTTGATGCTGTGGGGGTAACCGAACCGGTTGATGATGTCCTAGAAGAAGGTGACAACTGGGGCCGCGTCCATCTTCTGGATAGGCTTCGCCTCTATCCACTTTGTGAATCTGTCCACCGCCAACAGTAGAAGGGTCAAGCCCACGCGATCGCGCTTGAAGGGACCGACCATGTCCACTCCCCAAATAGCGAAAGGCCACGAGATCGGGATGGTATGAGCACTGCATTCGGCATGTGCCTTTGCTATCTGAAATGCTAGCACCCATTGTATGCGCGGGCCACCTGACGCACATCATCGAGTGTACTGGGCTAGTAGAAGCTATGGCGGAACGCCTTGGAGACTATTGCCCTGGATGAAGCTTGATGCCCGCACTTGCCCTGGTGGATGTCCTTCAGCAACTAGTAGCATGTGTCCACATCGACAGACCACTGGAATATGCATGAGACGCTCCACTTGTACAGCTCCTTGCTGATGATTGTGTATCCGTGCACCTACTGCCTGATCTACCTAGCCTCCACCTCGTTGTACATAATCTCTTCATTGGCGATGAAGTTCATGAAGGGTTGTGCCCATGATGGGATTTCCCAGACGGTGAAGACACTTTCATGCATTGGCTGTAGGATGTCAGGCGAACGGCTGGGTGGGATGCCCGAATAGGTAGCCCCCGAGCCACTTGAATCATTCATTGATGCTGCACCTGACGAGACGGAAACCCTTGGGTCTTTTGACTTGGGCGGTGCGGGCGCTTTGGAGCTAGCGGGAGGCTGCTTTCTCGCGGAGCCAGTAGCCCCCGGGTCTATCAATCCGGAAGCCCTCGGGTCCGATGCCAAGATAATGGAGTTGGACACGGGGGACAGGGTGATGCAAGGTTTGTACATGTGCTCCAAGGAGACTCTGGGTGGAATTTCCTGCCTGGTGGATCCGACTTGGTGCAGGGACGTGATGGAGCTCACAGCCCTCAAAGAAGGCACTAAGCTTCTGAACTTAGAAATAGTACAGAGCCATGTTGGCGTCCCTGGCGTCCCATTCTCTGGATACTTGCTGCACCACTAAATCTGAATTCCCAAAGAAGAGGATCCAGCAAATGCCGATTTCTTTGGCAAGCCGGAGGCCGTGCACCAATTCCTCGTACGCGGCCACGTTGTTCGAGGCTTTGAAGTGGATCTGTAGGAAGTACTCCAGCCGGTCTCCCTTGGGTGAGGTGAGGATGATGCCAACTCCCAAGCCCCCACGCATATTCGAGCCATCGAAGTGCATCCTCTAGTGGTCCAAGTCGGGAACTGGAGGCCTATACTGGTTCTCAGCCTAGTCCATCAGGAAATCTGCCAACGCCTACGACTTGATCATTAGTCTTGGCTTGTACTATACGGAGTAGGCAGTGAACTCAATCGCCCATTTAGCCACCCAGACAGTGGCATCCTTGTTGTCGATGATCTCCGAGAGAGGAGCGGTGTACACCAAATTAATCGGATGCTCCTAGAGGTAGTGCTTGAGCTTCTTGCATGCCAGGTACACCCCATGGTACATCTTATGGTAGTGCGGGTAGTTTTGCTTGGAGAGGGAGAGCACTTCGCTCAAGTAGTAGACCTGAGACTTTCCTTTCTCACGGTGCTCCACCACCAGGATGATGCCAATGACCCGGTTGATGGCTGCTATATAGAGAAGCATCGGCTCCTTTTTAGCCAGTGTGGCTAGCACAGGTGCTGTGGATAGCATGCGCTTGAGGTCATGGAATGCAGTATCTGCCTACGTGGTCCAGGTGAACTTGTCCATCTTCTTCATCAATTGGTAGAGTGGAAGCACTTTCTTGCCCAATCGGTTGACAAAGCGGCTAAGGGAGGCCAAGCAGTCAGTGAACTTTTTGACACCAAGCAAGTCCTTGGGTGGCTTCATCCTCTTGATGGCTACGATCTTCATTGGGTTCGCCTCGATTCCTCATTGCAAAATTAGGAAACCAAGGAGCTGGCCGTTTGGGATGCTGAATACGCACTTCTCTAGGTGCTGCTTCATCTGGTACCATCGAAGGTTCACGAATGTCTCGCCCAAGTCATAAAGGAGGGTACACTTCTCCTTTCTCTTGATCACGACATCATCCACAGAGGCATGCACATTCTAGCTGATTTGCGAGTGCAAGCATTTCTACATACAACGTTGATAAGTGGCGCCTGCAATTTTCTAGCCGAACGGCATGGTTACATATCAAAAAGGCCCGTAGAGGGTGATGAATGATGTCTTTATTTGGTTAGCCAGATTTAAACGGATCTGATTGTACCCAGAATAGCCATCAAGGAAGGACAACAAATCGCAGTCGGCCATGGAATCAATGACTGTATCGGTACAGGGAAAAGCGAAAGCGTCTTTCGGACACGCCTTGTTTAGGCTCATGTAGTCGATACACATGTGCCAATTGTTGTTCTTTTTCAACACCAGCACTGGTTTGGCCAACCAGTCCGGGTGGTATACCTCCATAATGAACCCGACTATGAGGCGCCAGGTGATCTCGTCACCAATAATCTTTTTCTTGTCTTCCGCAAAGTGGTGAAGGGGTTGCTTGACCGGCTTGGCATCCGACCGTACATGAAGTGAGTGCTCGGCAAACTCCCTCGGAATACCCGGCATGTCCTTTGTAGACCATGCAAAGATGTCCTGGTTCTCACGGAGGAATTCGACAAGCGTGCTTTCCTATTTGTTGTCCAAGTCGACACTGATGGTGACGTACTTGGATGGTTCAAGCGGGATCTTCTTCGTCTCCCTAGCCGGCTGGAAAGCCATATCCGCAGTCAGCTTCATGCGAGAAGACACTTCTTGCTGAGCCAACACAATAGTATGCATGATCTCACGCTTCTCTTTAGCAATGACGAGGGATTCTGATATCTTTGAGCCTTATGATGTGCACTCCATCGACCGCCTTTACCAGCCGGACATGGTGATCACGGTGTTCGTCCCCAGAATCTTCATCTTGAGGTATGAATAGTGGGGGACGGCCATGAACTTGGTGAGGGAAGGGTGCTCGAGGAGAGCATGGTAGGTACTGGTCAAATTCACCACTTCGAACCAAAGCGGCTTGCAGCAGAATTTCTCCTCAGAGCCGAATATGACATCCTATCAGATTTTCCCCAATGGTGAGCATGGGGGTCCTAGCACGACTCCGTGGAACACCGTGGACATTGGTTACAGGTCACACTCCCAGATTCCCAGCTTCTCTAGGAAGGCTCGGTAGAGAAGGTTGAGACTGCTGTCACCATTGATGAGGATGCATCAGAAGCGATAGGTGCGCTCGTTGGAGACGAGGAGAGATTCAAGCACCATTGTGTAGCCCCCAGGATTCGGCAAGTGGTCCGGTTGATCTTCTCGGCTCCAGGTGATTGGAGTCTCATACTAGTTTAGGTACTGGGGAACCGGAGGAATGATGGTGTTCACCTCTGCAATGCGCCGCCGCCGACTATGCTTGTCATCCATCTCGGAGAATAAGATGTGGTACTTGGCATGCTATTGTGTGTAATCGTTGTTCTTGTTGCCGGCTGCCCTAGCCGATGGTGGAGGTCCACTGGAAGGTGGCACAGGTGGAGGAGGGAAACCGCCTTGCTCTCTGATCTGGAAGGTCCCGCTGCAATTCCGGGTGGTATGCGTAGCCGGCTTGAAGGGTCCACTATGGTACTTGCACGACCCATCGAACATCTGCTCGAAAGTGAACCTAGGATTCTACCTCCTATCATGAATAGTCGACACGCCTAGCGCACCCTCCATGGGGTTGACCTGTCTCGCGTGATAGCGAGGGCCTTATCGCTCATCTGGGTGCTTCTCCTAGAAGTGGTTGTCATTGTCCGGCCGCCTGGATGAACCAGCATCCCCACCTTGGTTATTTGGCCTATCCTGAGGTGGCTCAGTGGGAACTGTCCATCCCTCCGTGTTTACCTGGAGAGGTTTCTTCATTGTCGCGTCAGTGGTGGCATACTGGTCAGCAATGGTCATGAGTTCCGCCATGGATTTCGGCTCGTTGCATAGCAGTCGGTGGTGGAGCATGCTGCCCTCCCAGGATCCTTTGATGATGAAGACGATTGCCTGGGTCTCCAACACACCTTCACAAGACTTGCGCAGCTCCGTCCATCAAGCGAGGTACTCGTGGTCCCCATGGATGCATAGGGCCAGTTCGCGGGGGAGACCTAGACGCTTGTACGTCCCATTGAAATTGCGAACAAAGACTTTCTCGAAATCAGGCGACACATTGATGCTGTTGGGCATGAGGCTGTTGAGCCATGTCCTCGCTGAACCGGTCAGGATGAGGGGCACGTAGTACTCCTCCACACACTTGTTGCTGGGGGCGATCCGACTGCGGTGGCGTAGTCGGTCATCTAGTCCTCGGGTTTCATGATGATGCCGTACTTTGGCGTGTCTCGTGGCAGGGAAAACTTGTCGTGGGACGGCTCGTTCCGGTTCCGCGGTCCGAAACAAACCGGCCTGGTAGAATCTTCTTCTTCCGTGACACGAGCCTGCATCAGGAGGTCAATGCGATCTTGCGCATCTAGCTCAATCGGACTAGGCGGCACCACCCGCCCTAATAGGCGGCTGCGAGGTGGTTGCTACCCCTCTCCAACCAGCTGCGCGGCAGCAGGCGGGTTGCTAGTCACCGCACCTTGCTCATAGCACGGATGGCTCTTGTGGCTAGAATCGTGCCTCTTGTTGCGGGGCTTGCCTCCATGAAGGGAAGAGGATTGCTTGGTATGGCGAGGTTTGCCCCGAGTACTGGTTTCCCTTGGTACCTCTTCCGACTTCTTGCATCTGCATGATGGATGCCGCCTGCTCGTCTGCGATCTAGAGAAGTTCTTGCACCCGCGCGTTTTGTCGGGCTCTCGTGTCGCCCTGCAGGTTGGGAAGCTCCTCCGAGGTGGCTCGGACCACGTGCAAGTTCTCGATAGACGTGCTGTAGGTGGTATGAGAAAAGAGGAGGGGAGTTTCTGGCTCTCCATACTTCTCTAGGCGGGCTCTCAGCTCGCCCCCACGGAGTTGCACCTGTCCCCGCCGGCTGGGCTCATTATTAGCCGAGGTGAGGTCATGGGCATGGTTCTATTTGCACATACAGTTGTCCAGCTGTTGTTGAGATAAAACCAGCACGAGTGCCTCCTCTAGGAGGGTCCCTCATGTCGAGTTAACTTGTGTGGCCGCCTCCGCCGGATCATATCCGAATTCGATGGGGTTTAGGAGCTTGTCTACGGAATGCTCCACCGGGTTGGCAAAACTCTCAGCTTCATCGTCTTTGCGCTCGAACATAGGCCATCAATTCTACATGCCAGATCCGACCATCATGACCTCCACAATGGGAGGAGCTATGAGCGCACCACTGGCTGAGGGTCGCAGCTCCCCGAGGAACACGATCTGCCGGGGGAAATGCTCCAGAACGGTGGCCATGTAGACCGGAAATTCGCTAAACAACAACACGGTGCCATCCGCTGAAATGTGGAACCAGCGAAGCATGATGCGTTATCGATAACACAATCGAACTTTCCCAAAGTAAGCACGAGGCCAGAAGCCATGCGCTCACCAGTGGAAGTGTGGGTTCCTATGCGGAAGGAGACTTCGGTTGTAGCCATTCAGCCCCACGGTGGGTGCCAACTGTCATCGTATCTGAAACGGTAGTGCCTGAGAAGGCTAGATAGAGGTGTGGGAGCAAGCACGGAAGCTAACAATGGCGTCCATAGGGCGGGATTAGATACGAGCATGTGTAGAGAGAAACAAGACGTACCCAGGTTCGGGGCCCTCGTGGTGAGTTAACACCCCTAACCTGCACGAACTAACTATCTGGATGAACACATTCGAACTACAAGTGCTCCTTGATCTGTGTGTATGCTGATAAACTAACTGAGACTAACCCTCATTATGGATGCCCTGCTGCCCCTTATATAGGTCCAGGGCAGCGATGGCAACAGTACGGCCAGCTGGGAGGTCTCACAGGCGGGCTCCAGCTGACTAGTCACCTACAGTGTCTCGCCTCCCTGATATCTGCTACAACGCCCCACCCCCGTCTGACACGGGTATAGTGGAGGCCGTCCTGGCTGACATGGGTGGCTTTGGCTGTTCCCGGACGACACTGTCCTGTTGTCGGTCACCTTCATGGTTCCCGACATCCATGTCGCTGTCCTCTACTTTACGTCTCGTCGGTAGCTAGCTAGGATGCGGCGTACACTATGTGCACGTCTCCCTAGCTCCCTCGTCTTCTAGGATTGCTTCGTAAGGCTAGGACGGTTCAGTCAGACTGATGCCTTAGCGATGTATTCTCATCATGTTGCTTGGTCATCCGGCTCGTACTGAGCTTGACCTTCTCTCTGTCTTGTCTTTGGTTTTTACATCTGACTGAGCTCTATCAGCCGGCTAGCAGTTACATTTCCCCTATTCTTATCCGGCTACCCTGCCTGGGGGTGATCCCCCCAACAATGATGAATGATATTGAGTCCATCACCATCATACTGGCAAAGGATTGCTCCAAGAGCTCCATGACTAGCCTCAAAAAATAGATCAAAAAATATCTTCCAATTGGGTGGCTTGATAACAGGGACGGCAAGAAGGGCTCGTTTTCATATGGTGAAAGTAGTACGACAGTTTTCATCAAAATTAAACATAACATCTAGTTGTAAAAGGTTAGTAAGTAGTCTAGCAGTCTTAGACAAGTTCTTAATAAATCCAGCATGGCCCAAGAAACTCCTAATACCTTTTACATCATGAGGAGGGGGAGCCTTTCTATTGCCTCAATTTTATCTTTATCAACTTCTATGCCTTTGCCTAAAATTTTATTACCGAGTACTATATCTTATTGAACCACGAAGTCACATTTCTCCCAATTCAAGACTAGGTTAGTATCTTCATATCTCTATAATACTCTATGAATAATATGGATACTCAGTAGACTGAGAAATCATCGATGAAAACATCTATAATATTTTCAACATTATCAGCAAATATAGCATCCATACACCTTTCGAAGGTGGTGGGAGCATTGAAAAGGCCAAAAGGCATACGACAATAAGCATATAAGACAAAAGGACAAGTGAAGCTTCTCTTTAGTTGGTCATCATGATGAATAGCTATTTGAAAGAACCGAAATAATTGTCTAAATAGAAAAAATGAGAATGCATAGCAAACCTCTCTAATGTTTGATCTAAAATGGTAAAAGGTAGTATTCCTTTCTAGTTTCCTTATTAAGTTTTCTATAATAAATACACATCCTATGACCAATGACAGTTCTAGTTGTGTAACTACCTCGGTGAATTACGCTCTTACTTAATGCCTGGATGAACGAAAGTGGTTAAAATAGTACGGTGGGGCCCAGGGCCACTCACGGTAGACCTTTCGGCCGTCCTAACCACTTTCAAACAACGGGACAAGAACGAGCGGCGTAATCGGCAGGCGAAGGGATGAACTACATACACAAATGAGTATGTATGCAAGCCACATACAACAGTCCTCAGAGCCATTCCATCTAAAAGAAATAGAAATATTGCAACGCCATACGGCAAGATCCAAATGTCCTAGATAGATATAATAATTTAGGATAGCTCCTCATACATCACACATCAGAGTATCAGGCGGAAGCGGAAAACAAGATCCGAGTACGGATAAGAAGAAAATTGGCATAAGATGCCCCATAATTAAACACATCCTGCCCACAGATCACACGGATCCCCGTTCCCGGAATCTCTACACCGAATGATCGTTGCCAACATCATCTGTCTCTTCCACCCAGTATCCATCTTGCGGGTACACCTGTTCATCTGAATCAAACAATTTATCGTGTGAGACCCTAGGGGTACTCAACAAGTCTTTATGCCACTAAAGGGGACACAACCTGGGGTGACGCAATTGCATCAAAAGATAATACCTAACAATTCTACAGATACTCGCTAACCTTCCGCCTAACCAATGATAGACGGAAGTCCGTGAATTAAGAACAACAGTTATAACAGTATAATTAACAGATCCATCCTCCTCCTCGCTTACCAACGAGAAAGCGGACGAACAACCCCCATCATCCGTTGGCAGTTTTATTAACCATTCCATGAGTATTGCACTACTTACTAGTCAAGTATTTAGTCAAGTCAAAAGTAGTACTTTAGTTATACTTGTCTATGATCGAGAAACTGTGCTCCAAGTCGTCCATAACCGCGGACACGGCTTTTAGAAAGATTTACCCTGCAGGGGTGCACGAATAGCAACACACACTCGATCAACCCTAGAAAACCAAATCAAAACCCAACGAGGCCTTCACGACAAAGCAATCACAGGATTCAGAAATATTTCAGGGGGCCACCCCATTAAGCTACCCGCAACAAAGTTGGCCGGCTCCGAGACGGACCCAAGGTTTGTGTGGACGGCGGTAAACGACTGGGAACCCGAAAATGTGACTGGGCTTGTCGATACAGCGAAAACGTGTCACGATCCAAAACAGTACAGGTGCTTCTCGCACAATCTTAAATAAAGCAGTAACATGGCATAAGTACAGAATAGTAATAAAGCCCCAAACTAATTGTGGCTCCAAGAAATAAGAATGAATCAAGCTCTGGCTCAGGGGGGGTCCATAAGGCCTCCCGGATGTGGATAGTGCGAATAAACAAGAAACAGGAATCAAGTACTCGGGGTCCTACGGGACACAAGTGAGCATGAAAAACCAAATAGCAGATATTGCTCACCGGTGCCTCTTTTGTTAGTTATCCCATTACTACTCAGGTGATGTTGTTTAGGTACCTCATTATCCATCAGACACTCACATACCCTACTCATGCTTTTCTACGACTCGCATGGCTCAAACAACTCCTGCAGTAATGGCTCATGGGACCGGAATAGGCTTAGTGTGGTTTGAAAGTAAAGGCTATGCAGTACTTGGGATCCAATTTAATGCAATCGCGACTCAATGATGCAAGAATAAGATAGAGGAAATAGGTACTGTATGTATGCAAGCATGTGGTAGTGCTTGCTTGGCAGCTCAGTTGAAGCGAGAGATGGATCTGGGTAATACTCCTGTGATTCCTGGTAATTCTCCTGCTGGGCGTCTATTCGAAAGAAGGACCAAACAAACAAGGGCCAACATAAATAAAGTGCGCAAGCATATGAATTGAAATGCAACAACCAACCAAGCATGCCATGATGAATGATGCACAATTACATGGCATTAAAGTAGCATGGCAAAGGTGAGGTGTGGATACAAGCAATAAAACATTTTATTATTCATTTGACCAAGTTTTATTGTCATAAACAGTTCAGATTTTAAATGACAACATGATGCATGCCTCAATTCAGAACAAGGACTGCATAAATAGAACGGGCTCGTCGCGCTGATCGATTTAGACATATTATTTATCAAATTTGGAGTTATAAAACAAAAGTTATTAATTAAATAAGGAAAAGGGCATTTTTTTGTAATTTTAATCATCTCGAATTTTAAAATGTTCAAAACATTTTTTAGGGCATATTTGAATTCCTCACATTTTCCTGATTCCAAAACATATATTACATGTATTATTTGGATTTGTATTTTAAAAAATGATTTGAATCTCAAAAGATTTTGAATTTAAATTAATTTGGAAAAGATTTGATTTAAAATAGACTCAGGGAATACTTTTTATACCCAGGAAATTCTAACCACAGATACTGACAAGTGGGCCTGGTGCTGACTGGGCCAAGCGCGCGGGGAAAATCTTTTGTCACCACGGGCTCGCCTAGCCACTGTGACTGCGGGGTGGGCCAACTGGCGCAGGCCCACATGACAGCGGCAAGGGAGACAGGGGCTGACAGGTGGGGCTGGGGCTGGAGTGCGGGTTGCGGCTGAGAAAGGCTGAGGGTTTTTCTGCAAGATGACCTGGGCGACTGACCGGTGGGGCACTAGGAGCGCGGGTTGCGAGAATTAAAAAGGTGGGGGGATTTTTGCAAGATGACCATGACCCCGGTTTACTGTTTCTCTTCCTCTCGCGTCTGGCGGTAGGTGCGTGCGCGGCGCGGAGCGGGGATTCGATCCCGGGCCGCGAGAGCGCGCGCTGAGCGGTTGACCGGTGCGGCGGGCTAGGGGAGCTGACAGGGAGGTGGGCGCGGGCTAGATAAGGGTGTGGCGTGGCGCGGGGAGGCTGCAGATGCCGGCGAGCGGCGCGCACTGAGAGTGCTCGACGAAAACATCAGCGGCGGTAGGGCGGTACATCGAGGCGGACCGTGTCAGGGAGAAGGGGATGCTCACCGCGGATCGCCTGGTGGGCTCGGATCGGCGCGAGGATCAGCGAGGCGTCGAGATTGCTGGCGCTCCGACGAACTAGGGTTTCGGGGAGCGGCGAGGTACTGGCGGTGCTGGGGAGCTTCTCGTCCACGTCAACGCGTACGAGTCGGGGCAGGGGACGGTCCTCGGTCTTCCAGGACACCCCCACGTCGCGCACGCCGGCTAGATCGTCGGGGCGAGGTGGTTGCTGGCGGCGACCGGCGTTGGCTGCTGGTGGTCGGATAGGAAGAAGGGGAAGGAGGGGGCGGCTCGGCCAGATCTGGGAGAGGCCAGAGAGGCTTGGGGAGGAAGGAAAAAGGAGGGAGAGAGGGAGGAGGGCAACTGGGGCACGGCAGAGATAAGGTGGCCTCGTACCACCTTTTCCTTCTCCACCTCGAGCACGTGCTCGGCCGGCTGGAGGGGGGCCCTGGGGCTGCAGGGGAGGCTGCCAGTAGGGCTGAGGGCGAGAGAGGGCAGGTGGGGCTAGCTCGGTCAGTAGGGAAAGAAAGAGAGGAGAGGGAGTAGATCGGCTAGGGTAGATGGGCATGGCTCGGGTTAGGCATGGGCTAGGGTTTGGGTGGCTGGGTGTGGGCCAGGGAGAGGGTGGACAGGTGGTGCTCAGCAGGTTAGAGAGAGAGGGAGAGTAAGAGAGAGAGTAGGGATTAGTTTAGGGTTTAGTAGAATTTAGAGAGAGAGAGAGAGAGAGAGTAGTTAGGTTAGTTGGTTTTAGATATTTTGAATTTAATTTGGTTTAAGAGATCATATCAAGAAGAACCCTAGTGCTTGAACTTGCATAAGCTAATGTGGAAGAGAAACTAGAAAGAAAGAGGAAGAAAGAAAATGGTGGAATGAGTCCCATGTGACCATGCATGGAGGATTAGAAATAAGAGGAAAATGAGATGGATGAGTTTATGAGGATGGTGTAGAGGTGGTAGATGGTCTTCCAAAGGTAGGATCCATTAAACCCAAAGAAAAACCAAAGAAGAGAAAGGTGGTGAAGAATTGTGCATGGCCCATGCAAAATAATAATGCCATTATTTATTTTGTGAAGACAATATGAATATTCTGGCATTACTCTATGCATATCCAAGAAGTGGAGATAAAACCAAGCACAAGAATTTAGAGGATTAATCCACCCCAAACTACATGAGCTAGAATTAAAATATCAAAGAAAAAGAAAGACAAGCTCATTGTTAATGGGATGGTGGAATTAGAGGGTGGTGGGAGAGAAAGGTGGTGTAATGGAAATAAAAGATATGCCCCCAACTCAACTTGGGCATTTGAACAATATATCAATAGCCAAATATAATATCAAGAAGAAAATACAATTAATAATGCATATGAGAGAAGAACCAAAAGAAAGGGGGTTTTATATGATGCTCAAATGCAAGGTGGCATGATGACATGAGCATGATATAGTTATGATGCAATAATAGTATCTATGGAGTAGCCAATATCTTACTAGGACAAGTAGCATTACAATTGTTAGACAATTGGGTGCTACAAGTTGGGACGATCTCATTATGTTCATTTGGAACAACAGCAAACCCACCCTTCTTTGGAAGACAATGCACATGACTGACCCAATCATTTTCCAACAGAGATGCAGTTTCTTTCTTGTAGTCAATGTTTGCTCCTGCGGTGTTCATGAAAGTTCTCCAAAACATAACTAGACAATAAACATCAGTAGGCATATCAACAAGTACAAAATCAATAGGGTACTTGTAAGGTCCAATACAAATTGGGACATCTCTAAATATTCCAATAGGAACTCATAGTGTTTTATCTGCTAGCATTATTGTCATATCAGTATCTTCTAATTCAACTAGGATGAGTTTGTTTTGGGTTTTGAGATAAAAATTGTAAGGGATTACATTAACAGTTGTTCCAATATCATAGAGGCCATAGTAAGAAGATCCACCAAAGGTATATAGGAGGATAGGTTTACCAACATCCTTATCTTTTACCTTTCCTTCAATGAATTGTGAAGCTTCGGTATCTAGATCTATCACATTGCAATGTCAGAACATGGTTACATTATCTTCCTTAGTTGGTTCACCTATCTCCCGCATACTTACTTGATTAATTTCTCTTGCTTGTGCCACTTCTTCTAATTTTTTGAGGAACATTTTCTCTTCTTCAAGTCGTTTTTCACATTGTTGAGCCATCATATGTTTTATGCCATCCTTGGGAAAGTAAGGGGTTCAACATAAGGGGTAACTCCCTCAATAGCTCTACGTGAGCTGCAATTTCTGTATCAACATCTTCCACTTGCTCAAGCCATGGAGTGTATTGAATCCAATCTTTCTTGGGAGTTTCATAATGTTCTGTAAAAACTGAAGTATTTGCAAAATAGTATCATCATCAAGTTGAAGTTCATTAGATGTTTCCTTTACCTTACCAGATTATTTATAAGCATTGAGACAATCATATTCAATTTCTATCCCTCCTTCGTCGCCTAAATATCAAATCCCCAAGTTTTTATATTGCGGCAATTTGTTCTAGGAGTTTCCAAGCTTTACTTATAGTTAAGTAAATAAAAGAACCTCCAAAATTAGTATCTAGATCATGTTTAATTTGTTGATTAGGTTCCCCATAGAAAATGTGTAGAACATACCATTTAGGTAAATCATGATGGGGACATTTATTGAGGATGAATTTATTCCTTTTGAAGGCTCTTACCAAGCCTTCACCTGGGCGGTTCTTGAAATTTATGACCTCCCTTCTTACTTTAGTAGTCTTCATTTTGGGAAAGAATCAAAATACAAATTCTCCTTTGAGCTTTTACCAAGTGTCAATTTTCTCGGTAGGCAATATTATATACCAAGCTAAAGTAGTGTTGGTTGGAGATTGGCTAAACAGTTTAAGTTTCAATTCATCATCAGAATAGCCTCTCAATTTAAGCGTCCAACATAACTCGGTAAAATGCATTAAAAGATTATAGGGATCCTCATCTGGATCATCTCCTACAAAAGTTTCATTTTTAATAATAGCAATAAAACGAGGGTTAACCTCGTTTTCTAGTTCACTCCCACTCGGGAATTCTTTAACAAGTCCTCAATTGAACTTACCGAGGTGATTCATCGAGCAAAGGGTGATTCATAAGTCCGCATGTAGTCCTGGTTTTTACCCGAAACTAGTAAACCATTAGTCGAATAAGAAACTAAGAACAAAGACCAAAAGAGCTTATCTTCCTGACAATGGCGCCAGAAAATAGCTTGATGTCTACAAGTGCACAGATCGATTGTAGCTAGTTTTGAAATAATAGTATCGAACCCACAGAGAGCTATTTGGTTACGGTATTTATGCCCCTCATCACTGTCCACCAAAGCATACTTGTAATATGCCTTTTATTTCGAGCAAAGGGTGTTTTAGAGGTTGTTGGTTGAATGCAGAAAAGTAATTAAAACAATTAAAAGAAAAAATAAAACAAAAGCATTGGAAATGGTGGTTGAACTCAATAAGGCTAAAGCGTTCTTGGGTATGTAGGATACACCAATAGCATGTTGTAATTAATCATAGTTAGGATAACCTATTTCTTGTGTCATGACATGTGTGGAGAGAGTTCCATAACAAGATGTTTACTACAAGGCTCGTGGGTAGCCACTTTCTTGAGGCAGGTAATGAGGACACCTCTAAATAACCACTTCAATGCCTCAGAGCAGCAACTGATAAAGACTACCACAATTAAGGGTTCCCCATGGATATCATAATTAGCTTAGTGAATCTCTCTTTATTCCTCCTTAGACCGTGCAGGTTATAAACCAATGCTTGTAACCATGAATAACACTAGACATACTCCCATACATGTCCTAAGAATTTCACCATCTCTTTAGTCCTGAAGGAAAATGATATGTGGCTGACTACATGTACCATCCAAAGAGAGATCGCATAGTATCATAAATTAATAGATCATGGACACAAATAAAAGATCATCTTTATTTCATTTCATAATAGTGCTAGGGTTTCTCCATCTCCCCAAGAACAAAGGGAACTACTCACACATGGAGGCAATCAATGACATCATCATAATCAAATGGATGGATAAAAGTATGGGAATAAATCTAGTGCAAACCACAATTGAATCTGGAATTACAACAATATCTAATGTATGGAAGATGGTAGTGGCAATGGTGATGAAGATGCAGTGGTTGATGATGAGGAGGGGTGATGCGATGACCTCCAATGACACGTGGAGCAGCAATGATTTTCCCTTCTCCAAGTTCCTCCTCCAGATCCCTCTCTAGTGTTAGATCTCAGATCTGTCTTCGCGGCGCAAGAGCATCTGACGAGGCGGACGCGCTCCCACATGGTACGGGTCGGTGGTACAGGAAAGCTTCGCCCATACCAATGGTAATTAAGCTCTCGAGAGCGTCCCTTCATGTTTGCCAATCTCCCAGGTGCGAGAATAAATCAATTAAATGACTTTAATCATTTAGAAATACCATATTATTTCATAATATGACAGTTCCAACTGATATGTTCATAAGAGACTTAGTGATTCGCGATCCCGTTGAAACAAGGACAAAAGGTGCACGAAAGCACGGTAAAATACAAAAAATCATACTCAACTTATGAAAAAACCAAAAGGTAAATATTCTTCCATTTTGGACTGATCAGCCGGTGAATTTGAACTAGGAATCTATTGATATTTTTCTGTCTTATCCTGTCTTTCAAATGCTACTCAATTTGTCAAAAGTTTTGTCGTTGCCTTTGTGTTATTGGAACCGTTGGATGTGGTTTGGATAGAGATGATAGGGGTAAATATAAAGTGTGATTTAACCAAGTCAAGTCATTGGATAAAACAACCGTTTTGTCATGCGTGATGTGTGTGTCCTTGGTTCTTTAGATTTTTTACATGAATATCTGTCAATAGAATTTTTCGCTTTTTCCTTCCCTTGGTGAGGTTTTTGTTTCCAATCCGGCCAAGCCATAGCACAGTGGAATTTTTACTAAAAGTTTTTTTTGAGAATTTACTAACGAGCATTTTTTGAATAACTAACGAGTAGATGAAAGCTAGCACATTCACCCCCTCTTTAGACAAAAACCCTCTAATTCAAATTTGAGAAAGGATCTCATGGAGCATAGCCCATGGAGAAGAGACCATGGGCAAGAGCCCATGGTGAAGAGCCCATGGAGCATAGCCAATGGACTATAGTCCATGTAGAATAGTCCAAAATGTTTTTAAATTTGTCCATTATGGCCATTCCCTTGCTCCTAGTAAAATTTGAAAAAGTAACCCATATAGAATAACCCATGGTGTATAGCCCATGGGCAAGGAGCGCTGCCTTTTTATTTTAGAGATATATTTATATGGACACACAAAATATTTTTAACAAGACTAATACATAAGTTATAGTTACTATAGCTGGTTAATGTTATTTTTACATAAATTATGTTTGCCGCACTGGAAACACGCTCAGTTGAATTGTATTTAAGTCTCTAGTTTGATTCCTCTCTGTGTAAGTATCTTATTTTACTTTTTCACTTTTTTCGTTTAGCAAAATTGCTTAGGGTGAGGCTGATATCAGGTCCCACCTGCTTGTAGTGTCCCTCGATTTTAATGGGAAGGTTTGAACAAAAATAGTCAATATCTAGCAATCATACGTAACAAATTATCCAACATACTTGTACATGGAGGCTGGCATCAGGGACCCAGGAGCCAGACCATACACGAATGCAATGAGAAAAGATGCCAATGTCAGAACGGCGAACTCGACCCGGAAAAATAGTCCAACATACACACGTTTCTTTCAAAGAGAGGCTAGCATCTGGGATGGGGGTAGTGATGGTGATGGCGATGTAGCAGTAGATGGAGAAGGAGGTGATGTGATGTCCTCCAATGATTTGTGAAGCAGCAGGGATTTTCCGTTCTCCAAGTTCCTCGTTCAAATCCATTTCAGATGCGGTTTTTCATGGTTTCTGGTGGCTGTGAATGTCGGATCTCTCTGCCATCTTCATCATGAGAGAGTATTTGACGAGGCGGATTCGCTGCCGCCTGGTACAGGCGGATGATACAGGCGGGTTATGCTCGTACCACAGGTCTCTATCACTGTAGTAGCTTCCCCCACATTAGGTATTCTCCGAGGTAAATCAATAAAATGACTTTTATCACTTAAAAATATCATATTATAACATAATATGACAATTCCAATTGATATGTTCATAATAGACTCAGTGATTCGGGATCATATTGAAACAAGGACAAAAAGGTGCATGCAAAGGTAGTGAAATACCAAACTCCCTATTCTATTTATGTAAAAACAAAAGGTAAAATTGCTTCAATTTTAGACTCGTCAACTTGCCCAAGCTAGACCCTTGCTCGTCCCCGAGTAAGATGGTGGCTTATGGACAAGATCGTCATGTTCAGGAGGCACGAGTCGTTACAATAAATGAGGCATAAATTGAAAGAGGAATACAACATCTGATATAAAGTTACTTCGGGGTATTATCATACCATTACATATCACAAGACTTAGAGGCTTCCACACCCTTTTAGTATTAATGAAGTTGTAAGAAGGTTTTAGTGATTCAACATATCATATAATCATAAAGTTAAAATAATTGAGCACTTGATTTAGTAATGAAGATTCATGATCATTCTTTTTCTTGCATCTTTCCTTTTGTCTTGGGATTCTTTTAAATAGTTCTTCTTTTATTCCTCTTTTCTTTTTTTTTCTCCTATTCTCTCTGTTTTTATAGCCACTTGATCATGCTCACTACTTCTATTGGTTTTAAAACTCGTGACTATAATATGCTACCAAAATTCTTCTTCTCATAATCTAATCAATATTTTTATTGGTGTGGAAGTCCCGAAAATCATGACACATGTACAAGTATCATAACACTCAACCTAGTTGAATCATCTAATATAATAATGATGAATCAAGAGATAACTTCGAATATCATAAAGTCTCGAAACTCAACGGATATAAATCTTCTCTTGAATAGATAGAAGCTCGAAGTTGATGCAACTAATGCAAATTCTGGAATTAAACCTAGCATGCATGTAGGAAAGTAAACATGCTAAAATTGTAAAATATATTACAAGGTCCTCACAGATCACCCAGGCTTGGAATCAAGTTGGGTGGATCAAATAATACCTTGGGATTATTCGATGTCGTGGTGCATCCTTAGTTCACAGGAGAAGAAGTCCTGAAATTATGAAGGCTTGCACGAAGCATCTTGCTTGATGCTTCCAGGATCAATATGCAAATTCGGCGCTTCTTGCCAATTTTCTCCAATTGCTTCACAAGATCTGTATACATCTCAATTGTCTACTTCTGTGCATTGATGAACGGAAGGCTGATGTCGAGGTTGGCTTCCATCCCCTTCATTATCTTCAAATCCATCTGGTCTAGATAATGATGCAATAGTTCAATATGTTTGGAAGACCCTAGAGATTTTACCTCAACTTTCTTGATGCGGTGATCAAGTTTTTCCAGGGAAGCTTGGATGTGTTCCCCATGTTTCTTCACCCTCTTAAAGTAAGATTCTTTGTCTTCCTCTATATCAAGTTGAACCTCTTCGAAGTCACCTTCTTTACCCACACTGAGGCTGAACACCTTATGCCCATCCTTGATCATCTCCATGATCTTGTATCCATCATCGGCTTCTAACTGATCACATATTGCTTCCTCCTCTTTATTCTGCGTAGTGGCTACTACCTTGACGTCTTGTGTGATCCTTGAGGAAGATCCATGGCGATCCTCCTTGTCTTGAACGATGTCCAATGGGTAAGATATGGTTACAAAGTTCTCGATAGGGAAGATCTGTTTGTCAAGAGAAGAAAAGAGACCTCTTGCAAGGCTTATAAGGGTTTAAAAGCAGGAGAAAATTCGTACTAGAAGGAAAAGGGTCGGCCAAGAAAAGAGTCCCTACAAATATGGAAATAAATAAGTCAAAAAGGAAGAAATCAAAACCGTAACAACCTCTTGGTATGGGCAGACGCCCGTATCACGCGCATGTACCGGGTCATTTCCAAAAATCCGACGGACGTAGGTCAGTAAATAGTATAGGGACCAATTCGTACGGGCTGGTCTTGCCTGTAATGCCTGTTCGTACTGACTTTAACTACTTCGTATTTCTCCTTTTTTTCAAACAAACAAGGAACGAATGAAGAAAACAGAGTCGGTAACAACCTATCGTACGAGCAGACGTGCTCGTACAATGCGGCCATACCAATATGTGAAAAACAGGTCAAAGGTCACTGCCTCCTTAACAACTAGTGGTACAGGCGGAGCCGGCCATACCACCTTCATGTACCGACTTTGCAAGAGAGGCAATGGACTCAGAAGAGCAAAACGAAAACGAATATGCAAAAAGAAATAGTAAATAATCACCCAGAACAAAGATGTTTTTGCTATTTTGAATTTATTGCACATCGAGAGGGGGATGAGTTTATTCGGGTACCTTCTCCTTCTTTTAGTTGTTGGATCAGCTTTTTATTTTTTCCGTTGAACAAAGTTGGTTGTAGAAAATCACCAAAACCGTTGCAAAGAGAAACCGAAAACTTACTTTTAGGAATTATAGTTCCCGAGGGTATGGAGATGGACGACACTACCCTAGGTGGATCAACCTCCTGAATGTCCTCGGTGTCTCCTCCTGCTCTTCGTTTCTTTGGAGAATCTACAGATCAAATTCTTGCAAAAGTAGAGTCCAACGGATCATTCTTGGCTTAATGTCAGTCCTTTCAAGAATCTCATTTAAGCCAACACGGTCAATATGCACTCTTACTTTAGAGTCAATAATATAAGATCTTGACTTGTCATAGGAGAAAATCATAGAGAATTCTTTTTTTGTCATACGGAAATTCTTTTGGGCCCTGTTTAAGTTTCAACTAGCATGATGAATGATATTAAGGTCATCACCATCATACTCGCAAAGAATTTCTCTCATAGATTCATGGCTAGCCTCAAAGAATAGATCAAAAGGTTTCTTCCAATTAGGTGGTTTTATAACGGCAGCTTCAAGAAGGCCTTGTTTTAATATGTGGAAAGCAGTGAGATAATTTTCATCAAAATTAAAAATAACAACATTTTGATGAAAATTAGTTAAACATGTAGAAGTTTTTGAGAACTTCTTAATGAATCTTCTATAAAATCCAGCGTGGCCTAAGAAACTCCTTATACCGTTTACATCTCGAGGAGGGGGAGCCTTTCTATTTCTTCAATCATTGCTTTATCAACTTCTATACCCTTACCTGAGATTTTGTGACCAAGCACTATACCTTCTTGAAACATAAAATCACATTTTTCCCAATTCAAGACTAGGTTAGTGTCTTCACATATCTGCAAAACTTTATGAATGTTATGGAGAGACTGATTAAAGGAAGTTCCATAAACATAGAAGTCATCCATGAATACTTCCATAATGCTTTTAACATAATCAGCAAATATAGCAGTCATACACCTTTGGAAGGTGGCAGGAGCATTGCAAAGACCAAAAGACATACGACGATAAGCATATAGACCGTGAGGAAAAATAAAAGTTGTTTTAAGTTGGTCATCAAAAGTGTGAATGCATAGCAAGCCTTTCTAATGTTTGATCTATAAACACCAAAGGATAATGATTCTTTCTAGTTTCTTTATTAAGTTTTTTATAGTCAATACACATCCTGTGACCAACAATGATTCTAGTAGGTATCATCTTATTGTCTTTGTTTTCGACAACAGTAAGTCCACCTTTCTTAGGAACACAATGAATGGGACTTACCTATTCACTTTCCTCCACATGAATGATGATCCCTGCATGTAACCAACGTATTATTTCATTCCTTACCTCTTATTTCATGTGAGGTTTGACTCGCCTCTGAAAGTATGCAACCGACTCGGCTCCTTACATAAATATTCTATGGGTGTCTATCAAGGGACTGATCCCTTTCAAGTCACTCAACAAATACCCAAGAGCATTCCGATGCATCTGGAGAACCATCATTAAATTTTCCTCCTCTTTTTCTGCAAGGTTAGAACTTATAATAATATAAAAATTGTTGGTTTCATCAAGAAACCTATATTTTAACTCCTTGGGTAAATATTCGAGAGTAGGAGGTGGAGGTGACTCGTCTCCTTTTCTTATAGGTTCTTCATATTTTTGATTCATCTCGGTATCAACCTCAGGTGTGGAGTCAAGATAATCATCTATTTCCATTTTTTCTATGTCTTGAAGAATATTATTATTGTTGAACAAACTCCTTGCTAAATCATGATCAGGTGTCTCAATGACTATAGAAGCTAGATGAACGATATTACCTTATTCTTGTTATTCGTACTCATAATCATCCAGATCTTCGATAGCCATCTTATGGTCCTATTTAGAGAAGTGAAAGTCCATTTTATCTTCACCAAACTTGAGGGATACAGTTTGTCTCTTGCAATCAATGTTTGCTCCTGCAGTATTTAAGAAGGTCCTTCCAGAAATAGTGGGACAACAGATGTTAGTAGGCATGTCAATAAGCACAAAATTAGTCAGATATTTATATGGTCCAACATAGATTGGAACATCTCTAATTATTCCCATAGGAACTTTGAGTGTCTTCTCTGCAAGCATTATAGTAATGTCAGTATCATCTAATTCAGCTGGGGTTAGATCATTTTGGATTTTTTAATAAAAGTTAAAGGGGATTACGTTCAAAGTTGTTTCCATGTTGTAGAGGCCATAATAAGAAGTTCCACCGAAAGTAAAAGGAAGAATAGGTTTACCAACTTCTTTAGCCTTCACCTTTCCTTCAACGAACTACGAATCTTCGATTTCTAGCTCTATCAGGTTGCAATATGCAAACATGGTTAAGATATCCTCCTTCGTTGGTTCCCCTGTCTCCTGTCTACTTACTTCATCAGTTGTTCTTGTTTGTGCCTCCTCTTCTACCGTCTTGAGGAATAGCCTTTCCTCTTCGCATTGATATTCAAGCTACTGGGCCATCATATGTTTTCTCTCCGTCCTATGAAATGGAAGGGGTTTAACATATGGGGGTATCTCCCCTAATGGCTCAACATGAGCTGCAATCATTGGATCATCACCTTCAGCTGGCTCGGCTGGAGGAGTATAACTAAGCCAATCTTTCTTAGGGGCTTCAACGTGTTCAGTAAAAGACTAAAGGATTTGCAAAATAATATCATCATCAAGTTGAAGTTCATCAGCACTTTCCTTCACTTTACCAGATTCTTTATAAGCATTGAGACAATCATATTCAATTTCTATACATCCTTCACCTAAATCAAATCCCCAAGTTTCTCTATTATGGTTAATTTGTTCTAGAAGTTCCCAAGCTTTAGTTATAGTTAGCTCCATAAAGGAGCCTCTGGAATGTGTATCAAGCTCATGTTTAATCTCTTGATTATGTCCCCATTATAAAATATGTAAAACATACCATTCAGGTAAATCAAGACGGGGACATTTATTAAGCAGGGACTTATACGTTTTGAAGGCCCTTACAAACCTTCACCTGGGCGGTTCTTGAAGTTTGTGATCACCCTTCTTACTTTAGCAGTTTTTACCTTGGGAAAGAATTGAAATACAAATTCTCCTTTGAGTTTTTCCCAGGTGTCTATTTTCTCTGCAGGGCAAATTCTATACCAAGCTAAAGCAGTGTTGGTTAGAGATTGGCTAAACAATTTAAGTTTCAATTCATCATCAGAATAGCCCCTCAATTTGAGTGTCCAACATAACTTGATAAAATGCATTAAATGAGTGAAAGGATCCTCTTCAATATCATCTCATGCAAAAGTTTTCTCTTTAATAATAGCGATAAAGCGAAGCCAGCCTCGTATTCTGGTTCACTCCCACTCGGGAATTCTTTGACGAGCCCTTGAACTTCCTTAGCTATTTAGTTGCATCGACCTGCTTCATCAGTCTGAGTGCAGTCATGGTGCTTGCCTGAAACTAGTAAATAACTTTAGTAAATTAATTAATAGAATAAGAAACTAAGAACAAAGACCAAAAGCACTTAGTTCCCCGGCAACGGCACCAGAAAATAGCTTGTTGGCTGCAAGTGCACAGATCAATTGCATCTAGTTTCAAAATAAGAGTATCGTAACCACAGATAGCTATTTGGTTAAGGTCTGTATGCCCCTTGTCACTTTCCACCAAAGGATATTTGTAAGATACCTTTGGTTGTGTGCAAAAAAGTAATTAAAACAAGTAAAAGAAAACAACAAGGTTGCGTGAAAACGTGGTTGAACTTAATGGCACTACAATGTTCTCGGGGAAGTAGGATACACCACTAGCATGATATTATTATTATTAATTAGTATAACATAATTCTTGTGTCATGATATGTGTGGAGAGAGCTCCATAATAAGATATTCACTACAAGGCTTGTAGGAAGGCACTTTGTTGTGCCAAGAGTGAGGGAACCTCTAAATAACCACTACGACGTATGAGACCAATCACCCATACAAACCACCCTCTTTATCCTCCTTTGACCGTGTAGGTTGCTAGGTGGTGCCAATTGTCATGAAGCTATTTCGGGCATGCTCCTAAACATGTCCAAAAGATTTCTCCCTCCCTTTAGTCCTGAAGGAAAATTATATGTGGCTGACTACACATACCATCTAAAGAGATATATCAAACACAAATCATAAATCTATCATGGAGCAGCCAGTCATACGGACACAAGAATAGATCATATTTATTGCAAGTTCATAATAGTGCTAGGGTTTCTCCTTATCCCTAAGAACAAAGGAACTACTTATACATGGAAGCAATCAACAACAACATCATAATCAAATGGATGGATAAAAGTACGGGGATAAATCTAGTGCAAACCACAACTGAATCTGAAATTACAACAAGATCTAATAGATGAGAGATGGGGGTAGTGATGGTGATGGAGATGCAGCGGTGGATGGTGAAGGGGATGATGTGATGTCCTCCAATGATCCGTGAAGCAGCAGGGATTTTCCCTTCTCCAAGATCCTCCTTCGGATCCCTTTTAGATATTTTTTTCGTGGTTTCTGGTGGCTATGAATGTCGGATCTCTCCGTCGTCTTTGCTAGGAGAGAGTATTTGACGAGGCGGACACGATTCCACGTGGTATGGGCGGACAGTACGCGCTGCCTCCACCGGTACAACTGGTCGTTATGCTGCAGTAGCTTCCCCAACTTTTGTTATTCTCCCAGGTGCAAAGGTAAATCAATAAAAGTGACTTTTATCACTTAAAAATAACATAGTAAAACATAATATGACAGTTCCAAATTATATGTTCATAATAGACTTTGTGTCTCAGGATCCTGTTGAAACAAGGACAAAAAGGTGCACGCAAACATAGTGAAATACGAAAATCCCTATTCTATTTATGCAAAAACAAAAGGTAAATATGCTTCGATTTTTGACTCATTAATGATGATAGTCCTACAACTGCCATTAGGTATGATACAGACGTTGCCGATAGTCCTATTGAGGACTAGTAGTTAGTTTTATGCAGCTAGCTAGCTCAACTATATATAGTTGACTGTAATCCTTTTGAGGACTAGTAGTTAGTGCTACCAATTGTATGAATATATCTTGATGTGATGTGAATATTCAATTGGATGCACCAGATTGTTTCTTTGAAAACACACTTGTGGTGTTCATCATGAAAAGAACGCCACAAATATGATATGTAATGGTGGCTCTTACATGAAACACAACTATTAGGATATGTAATGGCGGCGCTTACAATACACGCCACCACTTGTGATCCTACTAGTGGCGTTCGGTGGAGACGCCACCACTAGGACCAACTAGTGGCGCGAGGTTACTGGCGTGCGGTTTAAATGCCATGAACCCTCTTTTCCGAATGTCGCCACTAGGCCTTTTCCTACTAGTGTAGGTTGTTTGCCCTTTCGACTTGCCAGTCCTCCCTTTGCGCGCATTGCCCCAATAGGAAGGCATTGTTGCAAGAGAGAGAGGGAGAGAGAGAGTAGTTCTCTAAGGAAATTGCCTTAGAGAAATATTGGTATTGGTGTGTGTCTTTTATTCCCACCCCAAGCCCCTCTTTATATAGGGGAAAAAGGGAACTCATCCTTCCCTAAAGTCCTTGGGTGGGACTAACAAATACAAAGGAAAAAGGGGAGAAGGGGCACCGCCGGCTGGACTTCCACCGGCCAGCCAGGTGGGCCAGGCGAGCCGACCCAGTGGCTAGCAGTACTAGCCCGGTAGCAGCAGCGGCAGGTGGCCGGGTGGGCTCCCCGAGCCGGCCCAGCGTTCACGACTCACTGGCACACGTGGCGGCTGTGGCTCGGATGGGTGGGTCATTCTCCAGCGACCCAGCACACTAGTCCTCCTTTGCCCGCATTCTCTTGGGTGGGCCAACCCGCCTGTGCCTCGCATTGTGCCCTGCTCGTGCAATAGTTAGCGCCGGTTCGCCCGCCTGCCTCGTGGGTCGATTAGCTTGTCGCGGCCCAACTACAGCGGCATATGCTTGCCCACCGGGGTGGCTCCCCTCTTGGTCGTTTCCCTCTAGGGATCCAGCACATTAGAGGAAGTTGCCCCATAATAAAATATATGTAATATATTAATTCATAATGAATCCTGTGCATACCATGAGACTGTTTTCGTTTAAACCTTAAACGTTGAGTCTAGTTCCCTATGTTACTTCGATACATGATTTGTCCGAGACCTGATCATCGGTATCCAATACCTCATTCAATCTAGTTTCCGACAAATGCAGTTTTACTCATTCTGTGATATTTTATCCCCGTGACCTAGTCACATGTTGCACAACATTTATGGATGTAATCTCACTGAGTGGGCCTAGTGTATCTTCATGTCAGGCATATGAACAAACCCCGATCTCCCTGAATATGCCTCAACTATTGCTCTGGAATACCTAACATACACCTTTATGGCCACCCAGTTATGGACATGACGTTTGATGTAGTTAAACCAGCCTCGAGAGACAACGATTAATATGCTCTCACGGTCAAAGGAGAAGGATATTATGCTTCTCATATTGCAACGATGAACATATGACTTGATAGTGTTCCAATACTTGTAAATTAGGGTAATGTCCACCACATCATTTACCATGTCGTGACTCCACTAACAGTCGACATAAATGCACCATAATCAGGAATCCTTGATCATCAGCTGCCCAATGGACTAGTATAACTAGAGGCTCCTAGGGACTATGGTTGTTCCATATCACATGTGTATCAATGTTTCCACTTGATATAGTTATAGAATGATATAAAACTATTATGAAGTAATAAGATATGATTATAAACACCCTTTATTATTTGTCTCTAGGGCTTATCTCCTTCACAACTTGCTAGTACAAGTGTAATGAACAAGTGTGACGCCATCAGTGATAACATGGTCATTTAGCGCGACATGTACAACCTCATGGAGGGAAATTTTGACGGATGTGAGGGATCCCACATCAGTCGAGGAAGCAACGAGGAAGCCGACAACCTAGCCAATATCAGATCGCTCGGTTTGCTAGTACCACCTGGAGTATTTTGGGAAGAGATCAGTACGCGCTCCATTAAAATCAAGAAAGCGAATGGTGCCTTGGAGCCAAAGGTACACAAGGGTGCCAAGCCACAAGGTGACTCGGGGGCAGGACCAGCTCTCGACCCCGAGAAATCTGCAATAGAGGATGACGAAGAAACCGAGGATGTCATAATGATTGAGGTCGCATTGATGCAACCATACTTAGTGTATCTGGTCAACCAAGAACTCCCAGATGACCTAGTTGAAGTACGATGGACCTAACATCACTCTAAGGATTTCAGAGTAATAAAGGGAGAAATCTACAAGCGAAGTATCTCGGGTGTGCTCCAACAATGCGTAACACCCAAGGAAGGAAAAATTATCCTCAAGGACATTCACTAGGGCATCTATGGACATCATGCCAGCAGCTGAGCAATAGCAGCCAAGGCCTTCTGGGCCAGATTTTACTATCACGCCACGGTCCAATATGCCAAAGATATCGTACGTACATCTGAAGCATGCCAAAGCTTTGCCACAAAACCCAACAAACCCGCGGTGGAACTGGCTCCCATCCCTCTAATTTGGCCTTTTGCCAGTGCGGACTCAACATGGTGGGAACTTCATAGATCATCACTAGGTGGACACATCTGTCTGCTCAACACAATAGAAAAAAATCACCAAGTGTATTGAGGCAATGCCCGTCACAATCCAAGATGCCACATTGGTAGTGAAGTTCATCAATTTGATTGTTTTTAGCTTCGGCGTCCCCCACAGCATCATCACCAACAACGGATCCAACTTCATATCAGGGGATTTCCAAGAATATTGTAGTGAGATGGGCATACAACTAAATTAAGTGTCGGTTTCCGACCCATAGACCAATGGTCAGGTGGACAAAGCTAATGGTATCGTTTGCAGCAGCATCAAGAAAAGGCTCTTGGCGCCACTCAAAAGGGGGAAAGGCACTTGGGTAGATGAGCTAACATCCATCCTATGGAACCTACGAACTACTACAAACACTACCACCTAGGAAACACCCATTCTTCCTAGTCCACGGCACTGAAGTCGTGCTTCCCGTGGAGATAAGCCATGAAGACCTGCGAGCCATTGCCTACGACAAAGCTACATATATAGAGGGACTCAAATATGATGTCAGCGCACTCGAAGAGGCGAGAGACATCACACTCACCAAATTGATGGCATACCAGTAGAACCCACGCAACCACCATAGCCGTTGGTTACACCAAGGACCTTCAATGAGGGGATCTGGTCCTTCGCCTCAAACAAGATGGCCATCGCAAGCTGTAGTCACCATGGGAAGGACCCTACATCGTCATGGAAGTAATTCCCGGAGGATATTATCACCTCAAGGACAAGAAGACAGGAGTCAAGTACTCCAACCCATAAAATATTCTCAGCTGTGATGTTTGTACGTTTAGTATTTTTTTCATTATTTACTTTAAGTAAGGCCTACGGCTAGGCTACTTAGCCGAAACATTTTTCTATGTACCCGCTATCAATGAGGCCTATGGCCAGGCTACTAAGACAAACCAGGTACCTCTATACCCTGTATTCAATAAAACTAAGTTCTCTTTACCAAGTCTCAGTCTCAATTTTCTTTACTTTCATCATCCCTGACACTTAGGGGTTATGCTAACCAGTCTAGTTCAGTACACCTACTCAGGGGATGTGCTAACTAGCCTCGTACAGTACACCTGATACTCGAGAGTTGCATCATTCAGCATAACAGAAACATAGTACCGACTCTATGCGCCAAACACCCAACACACCATGACCCAGTGTAACTGATTCAGCCTAACAAGCATCAGGCAAATGAAAAGTCCTCCCTTAAGGTGTAAAGTGCAACAAGTCTTTACAGATAATCACAATATTTATTTCTCGGGTAATGACCTTATTGCGGTAAATTACAAATAGTTTAAAAAGTGTACATGTTCTTTATCAGGAACGAATAAATAGTTACACGTGAAAATTTAATAAAAAAATCTTCATCGGCTTCAAGGAGTTGGCAGATTATCCTGATGGCTAGCCAACGAGTAACTTCATAGTGTGGAGCCATAGACACAATACCAGACCTAGGAGGGGGAGGAAGTCCTTGAGCAATTTCATCCAGTGATGATGTTGGCATTTTGAGGTGCACTAGTTTCTTTTATTGACACCCCTTACTCGATGAACTGGGCTCGGTCGCAGGAGGAGGTGAATCATTGTTTTTATGAAGAAGAAAAGGGACAAATCCAATGAAAGATTCATTTAATGTAGGGAAAGACAAATCAGGCTAACATTTAGAATCAGAGATATGTGTGACAAAAGAGGGATACTACCATTGGTAGTCAAAGCCATACATATGTCGGGTTCATTAAAGTCACAAAAGATGCAAAACTAAAGGATAATATACAAAGTGTTGTTAGCAGCAACCGCACTAGCGGAAGGCGCATCACCCGAAGCTTTCGCAACGGGGCATCTTGTGCCTCGACCATGGCAAGCAATAGCTCAAAAATTTCCTCGCCTTCTTAAAATAGGGCTTGAGTGGCACGTGTTCGCCTGCTTCAATTACTAAAATGGAGGATCTAACCTTCTCCCAGTCGACCTTGGGACCGTAAGCCAACGCTAGTGCCATTGAACTTCCAGCACCACTCTTCTCTTGAACAAGGTTGTTGTCCACTAGCGGTTTGGGTCGGTGTTGAAGACGGCGACAAGGTCGTTGAGATCCGTGGGTACCTCCTTGTTTGGGAAGATCTCTATGTGGAGACGTTTCAAGGCACGACGAGATCGGGTCAGCAGGTTCCTAGCGTGGATGTTGTTCGCCTCTAAGACAACTAGGTCATCCAATAATGGATCGGATCGCCAATCTTTTTCAAATTACAAGGAATGGCATGTGGTATCTGCAAATAGAAAATAAGTGGGACTAGGAGATAATAAGACAACAGATTCAAAAATAAAAGAATTCCAAAGTCAAGAAAACCTACTCGTCAAGGAGGCATTTAGGGAGTCCAGCCTCTTGCAAATGTCCTCCTCGCGACTCATAATCCTGGCGGCTTCCTCTTACTGTCGTTTTTCTTCGGATTTGACCGGAGTGCGGGCCTCTTCAAGTGCATCCTCCGTGGCCTTCAACTTTTTCTCAAGGTCATCCGCACGCTTTAAAGCATCTTCATAATAACCTTAGATTCATTGATGGCAGCTGCAGCAATCAAGAAGATATCAAAGAAAATGACTTGCGTGACAAGTGTTAAGAGAAGAAAAGAGATTAAGAATATAGACCTTTGATGATGGCGGATTCATCTCAGATTTTGATAAAGCGTGGAAAAATCTACCATCTCGCGCATTATCTGCTGTAGAAAGGAACACAAATGTTAAACAAAAACTTGGGGGCTACTTAGGAACTAATCATCAAAGAAGAACAAAGGAAATAAATTACGTCATCCATAGGGGGATCGGCAGGGTTCTCGGAGAGAATAATGCCTTTAGCGACACATTTCTTCTTCTTGGTAGGAGCCTATATAGTACCCATTGTATCCTTCGGTACCATCGAATCCGTAGTATGTTCATGTGGTCCCATAAACTCCATCGGCTTCATCGACAATTTGGCATGAGTGTTGGGATATACTTTCCGGGTATACCCACTGCTACTAACTGACCATGGTGTACCACTTCCGGGTTAGAGATTTTCTCCACGGGCGGCCCAGTCGGGGAAAGAAGATGGAGGCTCATGCGGCTACAAGAAGGCCCAGAAGACTTACCGACTTAGGCTTGTAGATAGACTTGTAGTCCAAGTTGTATTGTGTATCGATTTTGTAACGTAGCAGGATAGGTTTCTCCTATAAACCCTAGGTTGGATGACTATATAATCCGACCTAGGGGTCAGCCTTTAGGGCAACCAATAATCACAACTCGCACAGGCGATACCGATCCTTGTAATTTCATGTAAACTTTTATCTCTGCCATTATAGTGGATTCTAGCAGGAAGTAGGATTCGTCCACCGTAGTCAGATCTGAACCTGGGTAAACTTGTGTGCTCACCGTTCCACACAACCATACGTCTCACACACCATGTTTTCCCATGCCTCGAGGACCAACTCATGGCATACTTTTCTTCAATGCGACGACAGGGAGCCTTTAGTGGTTCAACTCCCTCCTCAACGAGCGACTTTGGCGAGTCCTCTTCCTCCTCGTCCATAAAAGAAACATGAAGAATTTGACTCAAGTAGATTCATCGGGTTGCACACATAAAACAAGGAAGTTGATACTTACGAGCTGACGTCTTGCGCAAAACGAAAAGGCCCATTTTTGGCAGGAGGAGATGACCTTATTAGCTGGACCATCTTTGCTTTGGAAGAACTCAAGTCTTCGGAGTCTTTGACAAACTCGATGTCTTCCTCGGTTTGCTTCCTATTGCCCTTCGTGGCATCAGCAGCATAGTCTTTGAGTATTGGCGGAAGGGAGCGTCGTCAGGGAGTAGGAGGACTCGGCGGTTGATTCCTCTTCATTTAGGGAGAATTTGCCACAAGACACCATTATTTTTCAGTTTTTGCTGAAACACACTGCCAAAACATGACTTTGCCTAGTCCCATTACAATTTTATGGTAGATTCGCTAAAACACACTATATACCTAAAACAGAAAGTTCGTCTTTTGACTCCTGAAATTACCACCCTTTGGAAAGTAACCACGTCCTCTATCTTTCCATCCATGGGTTGGCCGTCACCCCTGACGTTGCAGCATGTCTTCCAACATCGGCTCCTTCGTGCATCCATCGAACAGGCCGCCATGGCGATTGGTAGCAGTTTTCAATACACCGCTCGGTCCCATAATTAAGGAGTATAGCATGCGCTGGTTCCCGTGGCCGCAGTCATGGCGCCCTCGTGCTGGACACCATGCTGCCCAGTGCCCACCGCCATAAACAACGACTGCATGGCTGATGGGTAAATCTCTCCCCCTAATCCCATCCAAGTTGATGTCAACTAACCATCCTATAGTGGCTAATCTAAGTCATCTCCTTTTTCATCAGCATGATATTGCTCATTGATACTATCTCAGCTACAAGAACTGATGGTTGGGGCTATGCATATGCTGAATTTGGTGATAATGGGACACAGGTTTCGCATCCAACGAGAGACGAACTGAAAGTTGTAGTTAAGGAGTATTTCAATTTCAAAAAAATTGGTGAAGAAATTGATCAACAACTAAAAAAGAACCCGGTAAGAAGTTATTCAGTGGCAAAATCTAAATCTCTACTATCAAGGTCCAAAACCGTACGTAGGATGGTCATGCCAAGCAAATATGTCAAACTTTTCATTTTAGTCGATGCGGTGTATTTTGGAAAATGTTCCAGGAAATTATAATGGTACTAGGCAAAGACTTGTTTTTGCGGTGTGTTTTGGCAAATGGCTGAAAAAAACATTGGCTTGTAGCAAATTTTCCCCTCATTTATGGTTTCTCCAATAACCCCCGTATATCTTCCAATTGGCTGGCTTGATAACAGGGGCTTCAAGAAGGGCTCGTTTTCATATGGTGAAAGCAATAAGACAGTTTTCATCAAAATTAAACATAACATCTAGTTGTAAAGGTTAGTAAGTAGTCTAGCAGTCTTAGACAAGTTCTTAATAAACATTCTATAAAATCCAGAATGGCCCAAGAAACTCCTAATACCTTTTACATCATGAGGAAGGGGGAGCCTTTCTATTGCCTCAATTTTAGCTTTATCAACTTCTATGCCTTTGCCTAAAATTTTATGACCGAGTACTATACCTTATTGAACCACGAAGTCACATTTCTCCCAATTCAAGACAAGGTTAGTATCTTCATATCTCTATAAAACTCTATGAATAATATGGATACTTAGTAGACTGAGAAATCATCCATGAAAACATCCATAATATTTTCAACATTATCAGCAAATATAGCATCCATACACCTTTCGGAGGTGGTGGGAGGATTGAAAAGGCTAGAAGGCATACGGCAATAATCATATAAGAGAAAAGGACAAGTGAAGCTTCTCTTTAGTTGGTCATCATGATGAATAGCTATTTGAAAGGACCGAAATAACTGTCTAAATAGAAAAAATGAGAATGCGTAGCAAGCCTCTCTAATGTTTGATCTAAAAAGGTAAAAGGTAGTATTCCTTTCTAGTTTCCTTATTAAGTTTTCTATAATCAATACACATCCTATGACCAATGACAGTTCGAGTTGGGACCATCTCATTATGTTCATTTGGAACAAAAGCAAACCCACCCTTCTTAGGAAGACAATGCACATGACTCACCCAATCATTTTCCAACAGAGATGCAGTTTCTTTCTTGCAGTCAATGTTTGCTCCTGTGGTGTTCATGAAAGTTCTCCAAAACATAACTAGACAATAAACATCAGTAGGCATATCAACAAGTACAAAATCAATAGGGTACTTGTAAGGTCCAATACAAATTGGGACATCTCTAAATATTCCAATAGGAACTCTTAGTGTTTTATCTGCTAGCATTATTGTCATATCAGTATCTTCTAATTCAACTAGGATGAGTTTGTTTTGGATTTTAAGATAAAAATTGTAAGGGAATACATTAATAGTTGTTCCAATATCATAGAGGCCATAGTAAGAAGATCCACCAAAGGTACACGGGAGGATAGGCTTACCAACATCCTTATCTTTTACCTTTCCTTCAATGAATTGTGAAGCTTCGGTATCTAGATCTATCACATTGCAATGTCAAAACATGGTTAAGTTATCTTCCTTAGTTGGTTCACCTATCTCCCACATACTTACTTCATTAACTTCTCTTGCTTGTGCCACTTCTTCTAATTTTTTGAGGAACATTTTCTCTTCTTCAAGATGTTCTTCACATTGTTGAGCCATCATATGTTTCCTGCCATCCTTGGGAGAGTAAGGGGTTCAACATAAGGGGTAACTCCCTCAATAGCTCTACATGAGCTGCAATTTCTATATCAACATCTTCCACTTGCTTAGGCCATGGAGTGTATTGAAGCCAATCTTTATTGGGAGCTTCAATATGTTCTGTAAAAACTATAGTATTTGCAAAATAATATCATCATCAAGTTGAAGTTCATTAGATGTTTCCTTTACCTTGCCGGATTCTTTATAAGCATTGAGACAATCATATTCAATTTCTATCCCTCCTTCGCTGCCTAAATATCAAATCCCCAAGTTTTTATATTGCGGCAAATTTGTTCTAGGAGTTCCCAAGCTTTACTTATAGTTAAGTAAATAAAAGAACCTCCAAAATTAGTATCTAGATCATGTTTAATTTGTTGATTAGGTTCCCCATAGAAAATGTGTAGAACATACCATTTAGGTAAATCATGATGGGGACATTTATTGAGGATGAATTTATTCCTTTTGAAGGCTCTTACCAAGCCTTCACCTGGGCGGTTCTTAAAATTTATGACCTCCCTTCTTACTTTAGTAGTCTTCATTTTGGGAAAGAATCAAAATACAAAACCTCCTTTGAGCTTTTCCCAAGTGTCAATTTTCTCGGTAGGCAATATTATATACCAAGCTAAAGTAGTGTAGGTTAGAGATTGGCTAAACGGTTTAAGTTTCAATTCATCATCAGAATAGCCTCTCAATTTAAGCATCCAACATAACATGGTAAAATGCATTAAAAGATTATAGGGATCCTCATCTAGATCATCTCCTGCAAAAGTTTTCTTTTTAATAATAGAAAAAAAACGAGGGTTAACCTCGTTTTCTAGTTCACTCCCACTCAGGAATTCTTTAACAAGTCCTCAATTGAACTTACCGAGGTATTCGGTTGCATCGAGCTGATTCATCAGTCCGGATGCAGTCATGGTTTTTACCCGAAACTAGTAAACAATTAGTAGAATAAGAAACTAAGAACAAAGACCAAAAGAGCTTATCTCCCTGACAATGGCGCCAGAAAATAGCTTGATGTCTACAAGTGCACAGATCGATTGTAGCTAGTTTTGAAATAAGAGTATCTAACCCACAGAGAGCTATTTGGTTAAGATGCTTTTTATTTCGAGTAAAGGGTGTTTTAAAGGTTGTTGGTTGAATGCAGAAAAGTAATTAAAACAAGTAAAAGAAAATATAAAACGAAAGCATTGGAAATGGTGGTTGAACTCAATAAGGCTAAAGTGTTCTTGGGTATGTAGGATACACCAATAGCTTGTTGTAATTAATCATAGTTAGGATAACCTATTTCTTTTGTCATGACATGTGTGGAGAGAGTTGCATAATAAGATGTTTACTACAAGGCTCGTGGGCAGCCGCTTTCTTGAGGCAGGTAATGAGGTCACCTCTAAATAACCACTTCAATGCCACAGAGCAGCAACTGATAAAGACCACCACAATTAAGGGTTTCCCCATGGATATCATAATTAGCTTAGTGAATCTCTCTTTATTCCTCCTTAGACCGTGCAGGTTATAAACCAATGCTTGTAACCATGAATAACACTAGACATACTCCCATACATGTCCTAAGAATTTCACCCTCTCTTTAGTCCTGAAGGAAAATGATATGCGGCTGACTACATGTACCATCCAAAGAGAGATCAAGCATAGTATCATAAATTAATAGATCATGGACATAAATAAAAGATCATCTTTATTTCATTTCATAATAGTGCTAGGGTTTCTCCATCTCCCGAAGAACAAAGGGAACTACTCACACATGGAGGCAATAAACGACATCATCGTAATCAAATGGATGGATAAAAGTATGGGAATAAATCTAGTGCAAACCACAATTGAATTTGGAATTACAACAATATCTAATGTATGGAAGATGGTAGTGGCAATGGTGATGAAGATGCAGTGGTTGATGATGAAGAGGGGTGATGCGATGACCTCCAATGACCCGTGCAGCAGCAAGGATTTTCCCTTCTCCAAGTTCTTCCTCCAGATACCTCTCTATTGTGGTATTTCGAGGCTAGAAGTTGCTCTGAGTGTCGGATATCAGATCCGTCTTCACGACGCAAGAGCATCTGACGAGGCGGACGCGCTCCCACATGGTACGGGTGGGTGGTACGGGAAAGCTCCGCCCATAACAGTGGTCCATAAGCTCCCGAGAGCGTCCCTTCACATTTGCCAATCTCCCAGGTGCGAGAATAAATCAATCAAATGACTTTAATCATTTAGAAATACCATATTATTTCATAATATGACAGTTCCAATTGATATGTTCATAAGTTACTTAGTGATTCGCGATCCCGTTGAAACAAGGACAAAAGGTGCACGAAAGCACGGTAAAATACTAAAAATCCTACTCAACTTATGAAAAAACCAAAAGGTAAATATTCTTCCATTTTGGACTCATCAGCTAGTGAATTTGAACTAGGAATCTGTTGATATTTTTGTCTTATCCTATCTTTCAAATGCTACTCAATTTTTCAAAAGTTTTGTCGTTGCCTTTGTGTTATGTGAACCGTTGGATGTGGTTTGGATAGAGATGATAGGGGTAAAGATAAAGTGTGATTTAACCAAGTTAAGTCATTGGATAAAACTACAGTTTTGTCGTGCGTGATGTGTGCGTCCCTGGTTCTTTAGATTTTTTACATGAATATCTAGAATTTTTCGCTTTTTTCCTTCCCTTGGTGAGGTTTTTGTTTCCAATCCGGCCAAGCCATAGCACAATGGAATTTTCACTAAAAACTTTTTTGAGAATTTACTAACGAGCATTTTTTGAATAACTATCGAGCAGATGAAAGCTAGCACATTCACCCCACCCTCTAATTCAAATTTGAGAAAGGATCTCATGGAGCATAGCCCATGGAGAAGAGCCCATGGGCAAGAGCCCATGGTGAAGAGGCCATGGAGCATAGCCAATGGACTATAGTCTGTGAAGAATAGTCCAAAATGTTTTTAAATTTGTCCATTCTGGGAATTCCCTTGCTCCTAGTAAAAATTGAAAAAGTAACCCATATAGAATAGCCCATGGTGTATAGCCCATGGGCAAGGAGTGCTGCCTTTTTATTTTAGAGATATATTTATATGGACACACAAAATCTTTTTAACAAGGCTAATACATAAGTTATAGTTACTATCGCTGGTTAATGTTATTTTTACATAAATTATATTTGCTGCAGTGGCAACGCGCTCAATTGAACTGTATTTAAGTCTCTAGTTTGATTCCTCTCTGTGTGAAAATCTTATTTTAGTTTTTCACTTTTTTCTTTTAGCAAAATTGCTTAGGGCGAGGTTGATATCAGGTCCCACCTGCTTGTAGTGTCCCTCAATTTTAATGGGAAGATTTGAAAAAAATAGTTAATATCTAGCAATCAGACGTAACAAATTATCCAACATACTTGTACATGGAGGCTCGCATCAGGGACCTAGGAGCCAGACCATACACGAATGCAATGAGAAAAGATGCCATGGTCAAAACGGCGAACTCGACCCGAAAAAATAGTCCAACATACACACAGTTCTTTCAAAGAGAGGCTAGCATCTGGGACCTAGCATTCAAACGTTAAACGGTTGTTGTGTCAAGCAAAGTTGCCAAGGTGTTAATATCAGGCACCAAAAAATGAAGTCCATCATACACACACTTCATTTAAATAGAGACTAACATGTGGGACCCAGCAGCGTGACCAAAAGGCAGATGCTCGACCGAAGTTATCGAGTTCGAATTAGGGAAGCATGAGATAACAAACAATTCCATCATACACATGTTTCTTCTAATGAAAGGCTAACATGTAGGACCTAGCTGCCTGACTAAACGGCAGATCCATTGAGCATCGCTATCATGTTCGGAACATGATAGCCCGAGTGAATAAAAAATCCATCATACACACAATTCTTCTAATGATAGGCTGACATGGGGGACCTAGCAGCCTGACTAAACGACCGATTCATCGAGCATCGTTATCTAGTTCAAATTAGGGAGGAATGATCCAACGAAAAAATCCATCGTACACACGTTTATTCTAATGAGAGGCTAACATGTGGGACACATCAGCCTGACTAAACGGTAGATGCATTGAGCATCGCTATCAAGTTCGAAACAGGGTAGCATGAGCGAAGGAAAAAAATCCATGATACACACGATTCATCTAATGAGAGGCTAACATGCGGGACCCAGCAGGCTAACTAAACAACGGATGCATCGAGTAATATTATCGATTTCAAATCAGGGAGGCACGACTAAAAATTATGCTCTGCTAGACACACTGACATCCAGGAACCCCACGCCTCAAAAGTTATCGCTTGTTCAACATCGCCCGAGGAACCGAAAATTTTACTTCTGCCACGCGCTGGTCAAACTTCATCTGTGAGTTTAGTGGTTTCATCATAGTAGAGGGGCACGAAACCGGGAAAAAATTCCATCGGCTACGGTCAATCAATGAAATTCGTTGCGGAAGACGTGCCTTGTATGATGACCGATGTGCCAAATTGTTGCAGATGGAATCATTTCTTGTAGTGTCTTGAGATCTCCTTGTGAATTGGCAACCATTGTAAGAATATTTCATTTCAATCTATTATTTTGCACAATGTTTTATATCCTTAATCTTATTGTTATGAGTGAGTAGTACTCACAAGCTCTGGGTTGGGGTGAAACCTCACAACGATTATGTGCATCTAATTCAAGGGTGTATTGTGTGGTGATTGAATAGAGATTTGTATCTTTGTATTTTTGTCTCTTGTCTCGATCCATGGACTACTAGGTACCCAAGATCCCTAGGATTCGTAAAGACTTGAGGTGAGATGAGTAGTGAACGGAGATTTCATGCAAAACCCAGTGACAACAAGGGGAGTACGGTCTTCGTTGAGGGATCCATTTGGGAGTAATAGTAACATCACTTCGTAAGGCTTTGGTCTATATTTTACTTAATAATTGTTATAGCTTAGTGCTTCGTGAATGGTTGGATCAAAAGACTATTGCTGTGCATGTGGTTCGCAGGGGATTTAGTATATTAGGATGTGTTGCCCACAACCTTATCTTTGTTAAACCATTTGACATGAATGTGCGTATTATTATCTTTATTCCATATGATGTGCAGCTATAGGTTAATCTTCAACCCTGGCACATTTCCGTCCATGCAACAACCAACGATTGAAAGTAAACTAGAAAGGTCCAGTAAACGTAAGGTAAAACAAACAAACAAACAAACAAACAAAACAAACAAGTCTTGTAGATGTGCCTCGTTTATTTTATATTTAGCATTGTTTCCCAGGTTTTGATTAAACCTCGGTCTACTAGGGAAAAAGCTACTATACTTCATCTGTAAAACCGGATCGAAGGTATCAGTGCGCCACCAAGGAGGGGTGGCTCTCGGCTGGAAAATATCAGCGAGAATGAAAGGTGTGAGCTAACAAGGGATTTGGATCTATCCTTCATGTATGTAGATTCGGCAGGTAACATAAAGGCCAATACACCCCAAACCATCATCGTCACAGCTCAAACCTACTTACTCACCCTAAAACAACCAGCCAATGATCCGCGGGTGGCGGTCCATTGCTCTGCCCTCATGAGCCTCGGTATGGTTGGTGCATCGCTCACACCAGGAGACAAGGAGCTCGCCACATGACCCAATAGATCATCGCGCTGTCGTAGCAGCCCTCTATATGTGGTTGAAACCTGAAGATCTAGTTCACCACACCGAGTGTGGTTTAACCAAAGTTCGTGGAATCAGGATGCCATAAACGACATCATGCAACGTAGATTCCATAGTCTCTGGATGAGCACAGCAGCTGAACATATTCATATGCAGAGGATGGGGATGGCTACGACTGTTAACCTTGCGGCGTGAGTTGCTTTACCCGTCAGGTTTGCAAAACGTCAGTACTAAAGCACTTCAAACTACCCCATGATGCCAAAAGTACGACGGCCTCCAAGAACCAGAAGAATGGTTTAGTGGTACCTGTAAACAATCAAATTACAAGTTGGCTCAAAAGTCACCGCCATGCAAACACTACAACTACACATGAGCGGAGCCGCACACTCTTGGCTCAAGAAGCTCCCCGAGGAGTCAATCTGTAGCTGGAGCAATCTGGAGGACAAGTTCAACCGTAATTTTAGGTCCACTTTTAAGCGACCCGCATTTATCGAAGAGTTGTGGATATGCATGCAAAAATCGAGCGAGCCGATACACGCGTACATCCAACATTGTAACATCATAAAGAACATAGCCGAGAACATCTCCGACGAAGGGAAATCAATGTATTCAACAATGGCCTATGCCAAAACGAGCTCATCGAGGAGCTGGGTTGAGACAAGCTGAAGATAATTTCTCAGCTGGTGGACATCGCTGACCAATGGGCTAACGGTGAGGATGCACTAAACAACAAGCAAGGCTGCTCACCCAAAGAGGACCGCGATGGACGCAACAACGACAACAGGAGAAGGTGTGGTTGCAACTATGACGATTTTGCAACTGGTTTTGCCAACAAGGATTATCGCAAAGAGGGATACCACAACAGTGGATACCGTAAGAATAATAGGGATGAACCTGGATCCAGCAGGCCAACTCAGCAGTATCGACCGTGGCCCGCTCGGGACGGCGGGCCATCACCAATTCAGATGCTCGAGGGGCCCTACAACATGCATTATTATGCTGATTTAGAGGGGAGGCAAAGGTCAAGTCACTTAATGAAGGATTGTCGAACCTTTTTGTAGCTATAGGGGGTTTACAACAGGAGACAACACGAAGCAACAAACCAAGGGTTCAACGCCGTACCTTGAGCTTTAGATATTGGTGTGCCACTAGCACCACTGTTCCCAACACCTCAAGCCGCAGTGGTTTACAAGCCACCCACAACAAAAAGGGCTTGGAACGATGAGTACCCATAGTCCAAAGGGGCCATGCACATGATTCAGAAGGGTCGCCCATCCAACAGGGACCAGAAGCTAATCAACCGACAAGTAAACTTGGCGATTAGGGCACCTCCACCAACACCCGAGTACCTCAACTAGTTTGAAGAAGAGATTACTTTTAGAAGAGATGATCACCCTCTATATGTACCATGACTTGGCCATTCAGCCCGATCGTTGATGCTCAAATTGGCAGATTCTACACGAGCAAGATCTTCATGGATGCGGTGCGCGGCACCAACCTCATCTACGCGAAAACACTATGATCAACGAATTTCTCCCTGACCAACCTCGCACCCTCGGATACCTCCTTCCAGGGCATAGTTCCCGAGAAAGCTGAGATTCCTGTACGCAAAATCACACTCGACGTCAGCTTCGTCTCACTTGGCCATCACATCACACAATCCTCAGATGACCCACTTTCCCACGATTCATGGAGGTCCCACACTACACTTATATCACAGTGAAGATGCAAGGACCCAACAGAATTATAACCATGAAAGGGAGCATTTCTCGCTCGGACAACTACAACTAGGAATTCAACAAGATCTTCGAGTCCTTTAGGATGAAAACAGAGTTCGCTGAGCTCAAAATCTCCACCGACCATGACATGCTACTGGAGACAAGTGCACTACCTGACCAAGCCTTCGACTCCACCAAGGGCACGCGAAAAGTATAGATCCATCCTACTCACCTAAAGAAGATGACCTTTGTGTTAGCCAACCTTGGCCTCGCATAGGAAAGCATGCTTGCCGAGTTCCTCTGTGAGTGCTGGGAAATATTTGCCTGGTGTCCAGCGGACATGCCTGGGTTTCCTAGGGAACTCGTAAAACACACTCTAAATATACATCCTGACGCCAAGCTAGTGAAGCAATCACTCCGCCACTTCGCAGAGCCAACACACTAGGACAAAGGAAAAGAACTACATCAGCTCCCCAAAGCTCACTTCATTAGGGAAATCAAGAAATCAACTTGGGTAGCCAACTCAGTGATGGTCCCGAAGTAAAATACGGACATACTAGGCATGTGTATCAACTTCACAGCACTAAACAAACACTACCCAAAGGATCACTTCCCTCTCCCGCGAATCGATCAGATCATCGACTTGACCATGGTGTGTGAGTGTCTTTCCTTCTTGGATGCTTATTCTGGTTACAACCAGATCATGATGAAGGTTCAAGACCTCGACAAAACATCTTTCATCACACCCTACAATGTATTCTGGTATGAAGGTGCCATGTACCAGTGGATGAAGCATAATTGTCTTGGAGAACAAATTGGTAGAAATGTGTAGGTTTGCATCGATGATGATGTCATCACGACAAAGAAAGAGGTGACGTTCATCGACGATTTCCAAGAAACTTTCGATAACCTTGATAGATATTGCATCAAGCTTAATCCTACAAAATGCTCCTTTAGAGTCCTAGCAGGGAAACTCCTCGGATACATAGTGTCGGCACGAGGAATCGAGGCCAATCCTGAGAAAATCCAGGTGATCCTAATGATGAACAAGCCTATAAATCTAAGGGGTGTCCAGCAACTAGCTGGACGAGTCGCAACACTAAGCCGATTCATAGCTCGGTTGGGCGAGAAAGCATACCATTCTACGCACCGGTGAGAAAATTCGAAACTTTCGAGTGGACCAATGAAGCCCAACGAGCCTTGAAGATATCAAGCAAATGATGTCGACATCACCCATGCTGGTGGCACCCAAAGAAAGAGAACCACTTCTATTGTACATTCCTCCCACCAACTAGAAAAAAGGTAAAACCCATGGAGTCCAACGACCTGTTTACTACCTCAACGCGGTTCCTTACCCATCCAAGCAATGGTACCCGCATTACCAAAAATTGGGATATGGCGTCTTCATGACAGTGCGCAAACATCGTCACTACTTCAGTGAGCACCCGATAGTGGTGGTAAATGAGGCCCCTTTGTCCAATATCTCGAATAACCCTGAAGCAACAGTGCGTGTCTCCCTTTGGGGAACCAAGCTTTCCCCTCGGAACATCACGTATGATAAGCGCAACACCATAAAGTCGCAGGTATTACCACACTTCATGAAGGACTGTGGATGGATCTCCAAAGCACGGGTCCTCCAGATTTATCGAGTGCTTGTACTATGTACTTTGACGGATCCAAAAGACCTAGAGGGGCAGGAGTTGGCATTGTACTAGTGTCACCACAATGAAGCTGAGTGCGAGGACTTGTTGCACAACATGCGTATGGCTAAAGCCTGCGGTGCACCTTGAAGGGGTTCTATTGCAGAAAACAATATTCATATTGTGGAACACACCTAGCATGGATCTATCTATGAGTAAACTGTAACGGAGGAGGTTTTGTTGACATACCCTTGTAGACCGAAAGCGTTTGACATTCTGAGGTGAACATTGTTGATGTAGACGTTGTAGTAGCCAACCTCAAGGTAGGGAATCTCCTCGCAAGTCACCCCATGTCCTAGCACGACAACCCCGACGCTACTATTGGTAGCCCCTCTGAGGTTTCGCACACACACGATGTACGATGAGGACTTCTGGCCCCTGATCCATGTCGAGGTTGTGGAAATAGATCTTTGGCTTGGAATCCTTGTAGCACCTCCTTGCACCATGACGAAGTCCTCCCTTTGCACGCATAGCCCCAATAGGAAGGCATTGTTGCAAGAGAGAGAGGGAGAGAGAGAGAGTACTTCTCTAAGGAAATTGCCTTAGAGAAATATTGGTATTGGTGTGTGTCTTTTATTCCCACCCCAAGCCCCTCTTTATATCGGGGAAAAGGGAACTCATCCTTCCCTAAAGTCCTTGGGTGGGACTAACAGATACAAAGGAAAAAGGGGAGAAGGGGCACCGCCGGCTGGGCTGCCACCGGCCAGCCAGGTGGGCCAGGGGAGCCGACCCAGTGGCAAGCAGTACTAGCCCGGTAGCAGCAGCGGCAGGTGGCCGGGTGGGCTCCCCGAGTCGGCCCAGCGTTCACGACTCACTGGCACGCGTGGCGGCTGTGGCTCGGATGGGTGGGTCATTCTCCAGCGACCCACCACACTAGTCCTCCTTTTCCCGGATTCTCTTGGGTGGGCCAGCCCGCCTGGGCCTCGCACTGCGCCCTGCTCGCGCAGTAGTTAGTGCCGGTTGGCCCGCCTGCCTCGTGGGCCGATTAGCTTGTCGCGGCCCAACTACAGCGGCATATGCTTGCCCACCGGGGTGGCTCCCCTCTTAGTCGTTTCCCTCTAGGGATCCGGCCCATTAGAGGAAGTTGCCCCATAATAAAATATATGTAATATATTAATTCATAATGAATCTTGTGCATTCCATGAGACTGTTTTCGTTTAAACCTTAAACATTGAGTCTAGTTCCCTTTGTTACTTCGATACATGATTTGTCCGAGACTTGATCATTGGTATGCAATACCTCGTTCAATCTAGTTTCCGACAAATGCAGTTTTACTCATTCTGTGATATTTTATCCCCGTGACCTAGTCACATGTTGCACAACATTTATGGATGTAATCTCACTGAGTGGGCCTAGTGTATCTTCAGGTCACACAGATGAACAAACCCCGATCTCGCTGAATAGGCCTCAACTATTGCTCTGGAATACCTAACATACACCTTTATGGCCACCCAGTTATGGACATAACGTTTGATGTAGTTAAACCAGCCTCGAGAGACAACGATTAATATGCTCTCACGATCAAAGGAGAAGGATATTATGCTTCTCATATTCCAATGATGAACATATGACTTGATAGTGTTCCAATACTTATAAATTACGGTAATGTCCACCACATCATTTACCATGATGTGACTCCACTATCAGTCGACATAAATGCACCATGATCAGGAAACCTTGATCATCAGCTGCCCAATGGACTAGTATAACTAGAGGCTACTAGGGACTATGGTTGTTCCATATCACACATGTATCAATGTTTTCACTTGATATAGTTATAGAATGATATAAAACTATTATGATGTAATAAGATATGATTATAAACACCCTTTATTATTTGTCTCTAGGGCTTATCTCCTTCACAACTTGCCTCAAAATCTTTGGGCACTTGAATCTCATCGCACAATAGGCAATGAACAAGTGTCAGGCCATCAGTGATAACGTGGTCATTTAGCGCGACATGTACAACCTCATGGAGGGAAATTTTGACAGATGTGACGGATCCCACATCAGTCGAGGAAGCAACGAGGAAGCCGACAACCTAGCCAACATCAGGTCGCTCGGTTTGCCCGTACCACCTGGAGTCTTTTGGGAAGAGATCAGTAAGCGCTCCATTAAAATCAAGAAAGCGAATGATGCCTCGGAGCCAAAGGTACACAAGGGTGCCAAGCCACAAGATGACTCGGGGGCAGGACCAGCTCTCGACCCCGAAAATCTGCAATAGAGGATGACGAAGAACCCGAGGATGTCATGATGATTGAGGTCGCATGGATGCAACCATACTTAGTGTATCTAGTCAACCAAGAACTCCCAGATGACCTAGTTGAAGTACGATGGACCTAACATCACTCTAAGGATTTCATAGTAATAAAGGGAGAAATCTACAAGCGAAGTATCTCGGGTGTGCTCCAACAATGCGTAACACCCAAGGAAGGAAAAATTATCCTCAAGGACATTCACTAGGGCATCTATGGACATCATGCCAGCAGCCGAGCAATAGCAGCCAAGGCCTTCTGGGCCAGATTTTACTATCACGCCACGGTCCAATATGCCAAAGAAATCGTACGTACATCTGAAGCATGCCAAAGGTTTGCCACAAAACCCAACAAACCCGCGGTGGAACTGGCTCCCATCCCTCTAATTTGGACTTTTGCCAGTGCGGACTCGACATGGTGGGAACTTCATAGATCATCACTAGGTGGACACATCTATCTGCTCAGCACAATAGAAAAAAATCACCAAGTGTATTGAGGCAATGCCCGTGACAATCCAAGATGCCACATTGGTAGTGAAGTTCATCAATTTGATTGTTTTTAGCTTCGGCGTCCCCCACAGCATCATCACCAACAACGGATCCAAATTCATATCAGGGAATTTCTAAGAATATTGTAGTGAGATGGGCATACAACTAAATTATGTGTCGGTTTCCGGCCCGTAGACCAACAGTCAGGTGGAGAAAGCTAATGGTATCGTTTGCAGCAGCATCAAGAAAAGGCTCTTGGCACCACTCAAAAGGGGGAAAGGCGCTTGGGTAGATGAGCTAACATCCATCCTATGGAACCTACGAACTACTACAAACACTGCCACCTAGGAAATACCCCTTCTTCCTAGTCCACGGCACTGAAGTCGTGCTTCCCATGGAGATAAGCCATGAATATTTGCAAGCCATTGCCTACGACAAAGCTACATATATAGAGGGACTCAAATACGATGCCAGCGCACTCGAAGAGGCGAGAGACATCACACTCACCAAATTGGTGGCATACTAGTAGAACCTGCGCAACCACCATAGCCGTTGGCTACACCAAGGACCTTCAATGAGGGGATCTGGTCCTTCGCCTCAAACAAGATGGCCATCGCAAGCTGTAGTCACCATGGGAAGGACTACTAAGACAAACCAGGTACCTTTGTACCCTGTATTCAATAAAGCTAAGTTCTCTTTGCCAAGTCTCAGTCTCAAATTTCTTTACTTTCATCATACCTGACACTCAGGGGTTATGCTAACCAGTCTAGTTCAGTACACCTACTCAGGGGATGTGCTAACTAGCCTAGTACAGTACACCTGATACTCGAGAGTTGCATCATTCAACATAACCGAAACATAGTACCGACTCTATGCGCCAAACACCCAACACACCATGACCCAGGGTAGCTGCTTCAGCCTAACAAGCATTAGGCAAATGAAAAGTTCTCCCTTAAGGTGTAAAGTGCAACAAGTCTTTACAGAGATTCACAATATTTATTTCTCTGGTAATGACCTTATTGCGGTAAATTACAAATAGTTTACAAAGTGTACATGTTCTTTATCAGGAACGAATAAATAGTTACACATGAAAATTTAATCAAAAAATATTCATCGGCTTCAAGGAGTTGGCAGATTATCCTGATGGCCAGCCAACGAGTAACTTCATAGTGTGGAGCCATAGACACAATACCATCCCTAGCAGGGGGAGGAAGTCCTTGAGAAATTTCATCCAGTGATGATGTTGGCATTTTGAGATGCACTTGTTTCTTTTATTGACACCCCTTACTCGATGAACTGGGCTCGGTCGCAGGAGGAGGTGAATCATTGTTTTTATGAAGAAGAAAAGGGACAAATCCAATGAAAGATTCATTTAATGCAGGGAAAGACAAATCAGGCTAACATTCAGAATTAGAGATATGTGTCACAAAAGAGGGATACTCCCATTGGTAGTCAAAGCCATACATATGTCGGGTTCATTAAAATCACAAAAGATGCAAAACTAAAGGATAATCTACAAAGTGTTGTTAGCAGCAACCGCACTAGCGGAAGGCGCATCACCGGAAGCTTTCGCAACGGGGCATCTTGTGCCTCGACCATGGCAAGCAATAACTCAGAAATTTCTCCGCCTTCTTAAAATAGGGCTTGAGTGGCACGTCTTCGCCTGCTTCAATTACTAGAATGGAGGAGCTAACCTTCTCCCAGTCGACCTTGGCACCATAAGCCAACGCTAGTGCCATTGAACTTCGAGCACCACTCTTCTCTTGAACAAAGTTGTTGTCCACTAGCGGGTTGTGCTCGGTGTTGAAGACAGCAACAAGGTCATTGAGATCCGTGGGTACCTCCTTGTTCAGGAAGATCTCTATGTGGATGCATTTCAAGGCACGACGAGATCGGGTTAGCAGGTTCCTAGTGTGGATGTTGTTCGCCTCCAAGACAACTAGGTCATCCAGCAATGGATCGGATTGCCAATATTTTTCCAATTACAAGGAATGGCATGTGGTATCTACAAATAGAAAATTAGTGGGACTAGGAGATAATAAGACAACAGATTCAAAAATAAAAGAATTGCCGAGTCAAGAAAACCTACTTGTCAAGGAGGCATTTAGGGAGGCAAGCCTCTTGCCAATGTCCTCCTCACGACTCATAATCTTGGCGGCTCCCTCTTACTGTCGTTTTTCTTTGGATTTGACCAAAGTGCGGGCCTCTTCAAGTGCACCCTCCGTGGCCTTCAACTTTTTCTCAAGGTCATCCGCGCGCTTTAAAGCATCTTCGTAATAACCTTAGATTCATTCATGGCAGCTGCATCAATCAAGAAGATATCAAAGAAAATGACTTGCGCGACAAGTGTTAAAAGAAGAAAAGAGATTAAGAATACAGACCTTTGATGATGGCGGATTCATCTCAGATTTTGATAAAGCGTGGAAAAATCTACCATCTGGCGCATTATCAGCTGCAGAAAGGAACACCAAAGTTAAACAAAAACTTGAGGGCTACTTAGAGACTAATCATCAAAGAAGAACAAAGGAAATAAATTACGTCATCCATAGGGGGCTCAGCAGGGTTCTCCGAGAGAATAATGCCTTTAGCGACACTTTTCTTCTTCTTCTTGGTAGGAGACTATATAGTACCCATTGTATCCTTTGGTACCATCGAATCCGTAGTATGGTCATTTGGTCCCATAAACTCCATCGGCTTCATCGACAATTTGGCACGAGTGTTGGGATATACTTTCCGGGTATACCCACTGCTACTAACTGACCATGGTGTACCACTTCTGGCTTAGAGATTTTCTCCACGGGCGGCCAAGTCAGGGAAAGAAGATGGAGGCTCATGCGGCTACGAGAAGGCCCAGAAGACTTACCGACTTAGGCTTGTAGATAGACTTGTAGTCCAAGTTGTATTGTGTATCGATTTTGTATCGTAGCCAGATAGGTTTCTCCTATAAACCCTAGGTTGGATGACTATATAATCCGACTTAGGGGTCAGCCTTTAGGGCAACCAATAATCACAACTCGCACAGGCGATACCGATCCTTATAATTTCATGTAAACTTTCATCTCTGTCATTATAGTGGATTCTAGCAGGAAGTAGGATTCGTCCACCGTAGTCAGATCTGAACCGGGGTAAACTTGTGTGCTTACCGTTCCGCACAACCGTACGTCTCACACACCACCTTTTCCCGTGCCTCGAGGACCCCCTCATGGCATACTTTTCTTCAATGCGACGACAGGGAGCCTTTAGTGGTTCAGCTCCCTCCTCAACGGGCGAATTTGGCGAGTCCTCTTCCTCCTCGTCCATAAAACAAACATGAAGAATTTGACTCAAGCAGATTCATCGGGTTACACACATAAAACAAGGAAGTTGATACTTACGAGCTGACGTCTTGCGCAAAACGAAAAAGCCCATTTTTGGCAGGAGGAGATGGCCTTATTAGCTGGACCATCTTTGCTTTGGAAGAACTGAGGTTTTCGGAGTCTTTGACAAACTCGATGTCTTCCTCGGTTCGCTTCCTATTGCCCTTCGTGGCATCAGCAGCATAGTCTTTGAGTATTAGCGGAAGGGAGCGTCGTCAGGGAGTGGGAGGACTCGGCGGTTGAGTCCTCTTCATTTAGGGAGAATTTTTCATAAGACACCGTTATTTTTCGGTTTTTACTGAAACACACTGCCAAAACATGACTTTGCCCAGTCCCATTACAATTTTATGGTAGATTCGCTAAAACACACTATATACCTAAAACGGAAAGTTCGACTTTTGACTCCTGAAATTACCACCCTTTGGAAAGTAACCACGTCCTCTATCTTTCCATGCATGGGTTGCCCGTCACCCCTGACGTTGCAGCCCGTCTTCCAACATCGGCTCCTTCGCGCGTCCGTCGATCAGGCCGCCATGGCGATTGGTAGCCATTTTCAATACACCGCTCGGTCCCATAATTAAGGAGTACGGCATGCACTGGTTCCCGTGGCCTCAGTCATGGCGCCCTCATGCTGGACACCACGCTATCCAGTCCCCACCGCCATGAACAGCGACTGCGTAGCCGATTGGTAAATCTCTCCCCCTAATCCCATCCAAGTTGATCTCAGCTACGAGAACTGATGGTTGGGGCTATGCATATGCTGAATTTGGTGATAATAGGACACAAGTTTCGCATCCAATGAGAGACAAACTGAAAGTTGTAGTTAAGGAGTATGTCAATTTCAAAAAAGTTAGTGAAGAAATTGATCAACAACTAAAAAAGAACCGGGTAAGAAGTTATCCAGCGGCAAAATCTAAATCTCTACTATCAAGGTCCAAAACCATACATAGGATGGTCATCCCAAGCAAATATGTCAAACTTTTCATTTTAGTCGATGCGGTTTATTTTGGAAAATGTTCCACGAAATTATAATGGTACTAGGCAAAGACTTTTTTTTGCGGTGTGTTTTGGCAAATGGCTGAAAAAAACATTGGCCTGTAGCAAATTTTCCCCTCATTTATGGTTTCTCCAATAACCCCCGTATCCGCATCTCCTTCAGAGTTCGCGGAAGCCTCGGGTACTTCGCCACCTTTAGACAGAGGAGGAAGGGAGTGCAAAGCTACATGGTCATGTAGACAAAAGAATTCTAAATAAAGAAACAAGAAACAATAAGGAGAGCAATTCAAAAAGAAAGTAAAGGAAAAAACATATGGCTAGTGGCAGTTTCTTCTTGCTGAAGGGCTCTACTCGACAGGATGAAGGAACCTCCTCCTCTCGAGTGAGGATGATGAAGAAACAAAACTTTTTATCGAGTTTGTCTGTGGAGTGTTTCTCGGGGAAAATCCTCATTGAGTCCTTCGTCCCGGCATACGACCACATAGCCAAAATTCTAGCTTGGAGAGGCTGAATTTGAAGCCGAAGGAAGTGAGACATGATTTGGAGACCCGGGACCTCCTTGCCCTTCCCATACTGCAACTCGTGGATCCACACCATCAGCGGGTTTATCTCTTCAATCTCCGCTGGATTCGCACATTGCTCCCAAAACTTGGCCTTCACCATGTTCTTTGTCAGATTGAAAGGAGCAAGCCCATATTGCTAACCTTCGAGTTTCTCATCCTTGATATAGAACCACTTCCTCCACCAATCCTAGACAGAGTCAGAGATCTTGAAGTCGAAGTAGTCGACATCTGATTGGATGGAGATGATGACACTACCGACATCGTAGACGGTGTCCTTCATCGTGTTCCTCCTTATGAAAGTGCTTCCACATGCCCTAGTGAGGGTGGATCTCGAGGAAGCACTCACACAAAATGATGAAGCAAGCAATATGGAGAATGAAGTTTGGCGTGAGCTAGTACAGCTACACGCCATAGACGAAGAGAAGTCCACGAAGTAGCTTCTGTGCAAGAAGATAAAGGCCACGGTAGACGAAAGAGAAAAACATTACCCACTAGCCCTCTTTGGGTGCAGGTGTGGCCTCATTGCCAGGGAGTTTGTACACCGTGTCTAGCGAGAGCACCCAAGATTGGTGGGAAGTGCGAACCTCTCCGCAAAGCATTTGGATCTGGCACATCCTCCGACCTTAGTTTTTGCTGCATTCACGTCGTCTGAGGAGCCAGCGGCTTTGGGTTTCCCCATGGTGAGGTGCTTGGGTTCTTTGGAGTAGTTGTGAAGGAAATGGAGAGCAAGTTTCTGGTGGCAATTGATAGGAAGAGCTTGAGGAAGAAGGTGAGAGAAAGCGGTGGAAGGGGAAATTGAGCAGTAAATATTCCCCTCTATCATTACGAAGAACAAGCAATCGAAGGAGAACCGTTGGATGTGGTAGACGATTTGTTGGAAGACCATCCATGGTGCCACATGGATGAAATAGAAACGACCCCCCCCCCCATTAACTCTATTACTACGGAAAAATAGGAGGTTAACAATATGACGTCTCGATTTACATGCGATGTGGGGCCGTGCATTCAAATCAACCGCTGACGTGTCGTGCACACGTTGGTAGGCACTGTGTCATGGGTCCACCATCGATGTGTCGCATCAAGTTCTGCGTAGGAGCATTTGAGCTTGACATCATCATCAACAATGACGTCATGAGCGAGGAAGAAAAAGCATCAAGTTTTGACAAAAATAACTCGACAAAATAATCGGCACCTCCAAGATAAAAGACCTGGGTCGAGAATTTCCATGGATGAAGTAGATTTTTTTAGCCTATGCGCGGATGTAAGGATCCGAACATAGCCTCGGGGGCTACCGCCATCGGGAGCAGTAGCCGCGCACCCGACAAAACCAATTTTTCAACAAAGACAATGAAAACATTTGTAATCAAGAACATACAAGACCTGAGTCGAGTACCTCCTCAGATGAAGAAGATCTTTGAGCCTATGCTCTATTTCAAGTACCCGAACATAGCCTCGGGGATACTCCCATCGGGGGCGCTAGTCGCGCACCCAATAGAAAATAGTTCCTCTAACGGAGTCGACATAAAAAGAAAAGGCATAAGAAGAGTATCTTTGAGCCTACGCTCGGATGCAAGCACCCAAACGTAACCTCGGGGACTACTCCCGTCAGGAGCGCTAGCCGCGCACCCGATAGAAAAAAAATCCTCCAACAGGTGTCGACAGAAGAATAGCAAAAATTGCAAAGAAAAATGACTTTGAGCCTGCGGTTCAGATACACATACCCGAGCGTAGTCTCAAAGGTCACTCCCATCGGGAGCGCTGATAGCGCACCTGATGAAAATGCTAACATCACTTCAAAAATATGACAACTTCAGCAATTGCATCAACCAAACAAGGCAGTCGATAAAAGCTTCGAGTTCATGTCTGAATGTCGTGTTTAAAACTAGAAGATAAGACCCTAGGATCTATCTAGTGGACCTAGTAATCGCACACTAATGTGCTCTACTAGAAATTTTCCATATCTACGATATGATAAAAAATCTCAACGGACACGTTGGGTAACCAAACATAAAACTAGAAGTTATTGTTCAATAAGACCTCCGGAGCCCAAACTAAATTATGCCAGCAAGTACGAAGTTCGAGTCCAGGGAATTGAGCTTGAGAAGATTCATGATGTTTTTTTCCTAGAGCAATTAACTGGTTCTTGATCCGTCGGATTCACCGGACTCATTATACCAATATACCCACGATAATATATTTATTGAATAAACAGTTCGTTTATCCAAAGAAGTATCCGGATACACTTTGTAGGCGTGTTAAATGAAACTTGGAGACTCAACTTTTAGTATACTTGGTGCAGATCCAGAACAAGGCCCATGAGGCCCATAAGCAGCTGAAGGTTCTAGAAGCACCTGAAGCCTAGGAACCAAACATGATGATTAAGGCAGAAGCCCAAGTTGTAACTGACATATGCATAGAGTTACGTTCGAACTTGTAACCGACCTGAACTGGACTCCAATCCCCAGCCTCTCATATAAAGGCTAGGGGGAGCCAACGGGGAGGATGTCGTATTGTGAGTTTAGCCATAGAAACCCGCTCTAACCTAGATCACATCTAGCAACCTAGCGACTTTGTACTCTCCATCAATAAAGACCGGACAAGTAGGAGTAGGGTTTCCTCTGCGAAGGCCTGAACCTAGGTAAATTTTGCCTCTCTTGCTTGTCGTATAAGCTAACCAAATTAATAGTGCACCACTTTTCTCTTAAGCCCAAGTCCATAAAAATGTATATTGCTGAGGTTACCCCTCGTCAGGTAGCGGTTGAGGTAGATGCTGCTTCTGCAGCTTTCAGGGCCAGATCCAACGTCGTTGTCTCCTCAGAGCGAGTTGCTCATATCAGAGTCACAATTGTTGTTATTATCCGAGCTGTAGGTCGATGGAGAGGTGGCATTATATCATAGAGGGTGCCAAGGGGTAGTTGGATCCATGATGCTGGCATGATCAATGGTGTTGTCGACTGCTCCGGAACCGAATGGATTTGGCCCGGGAGGCGGAAAGTGCTAGTCTTTCTGACTTGGAAGTGTCGGTCACCGATCATCAGATTGGCCCCATCATTTGTGGATTCTAAGGTCGGGAACATGTCCGACAAGTGGACGGTGAAGCTGAAGGAGCCGAACAAAATATGCTCCCTAATGCCGACGAATCGTAGATTGCCATTGATGGAACCGCCGAATTCATGACATCAGCACCCAGGTTTCCGGTAGACGGTTCCAATTGACGTGGGGTGATCACGTAAATGCCCATACATGATGGACTTGGTTTTTTAGGAAGAGCCGCTATAGACTTCGTCAGCTAACAAACAAACAATGGGGACACGAGGTTTATCCAGATTCAGGCCCCGGAGGGAAAACCCTACTCCTACTTGTATGTTCTTGATTGGTTAAGAAGCCAAAGGTTACAAGGGCTCCGAGCTGGCTATCATGCGTAGATTAGATTTGGCGTGTGTGTATGATAGTTTCAATAGTCCTCCCCGGCGATCCCTCCTATCCTTTATATGGGGAGGCTAGGTCTCGGGAGACGTCTGAGTCGGTTACAAGTTTTGAGGGCATAACCTTAAAGGTTTCCTATCTAGTCTTGTCTTTTCCATCAAGGAGTCAAATCTTCCAGGGCTCTAGGCCCCTCACCTGAATCGTCATGGGCTTTGCACATCCTAGAAGATTGTCACGTGGGATTCCAGTTGGATCAGACTAGATAGGCCAAGGGCGAACACCCATTTGGCATACCTATGTCACTGTCCACGCCCGTCCACAGCCGACGTGGCACCGTAAACTATAGTTGGTCGCGGTTCCTAGAGGCGGAGGGGCCAATGGACATCTAATATGGCGTTGTAGGCTCTAGATGGCAATGTTTCCTCTTGGCGAGGGGTCCACAGACATCCGATATGGGATTGTAGGCTCTAGCCGGACGCGGTTCCTTGTGGCAGAGGGCTGAGCTGGTAGCATAGACTATAGGTGTCAGTGGTTTGTCACGGCAATGCCTTGCGGTGGGTACCATTCAGGGATAGACGTTTTGGGAGAGAGCTTGCGTTGCAAGCCTTACGGTTGCTCGGCAACGTGTTGAGTAAAAAAACCCCATCGCCATTTTTCTAACTAAATGTTCTTTAGCTCTCTATTTTCTTCCTCTTTTTTTCCTCGTCGTCGACCCGTGTTTCACTTATCTCTAGTGGTTGGTCAGATCCACCGTTCCGGTCACCATACTCGGAACAGGCGCTGTGGCTGCCCACCGGCATTAGCCAAAACGCGTCCACGGTTAGATACTCCTGAAATTCACTGCCATAGCCCCATCTCTACACTTTTTTGTCCTCTCTTCTTCTCCCTAGAGTGTCGTGCTCGCCTCGCAGGCACGCCTCCGCACACCGCTTTTGTCACTCGCATTATCTTTACTTCTCTCTTTCTGCCTCAACTTTTCTCTCTTACGTGCAGGATCCCACCAACATGACGGCAGTGGCGTAGAAATCGACGTGTGGGAGGCGAAGCAGGTTGGTCTGGACCCAGACTATGAGCATGTTTCAAACCGCCCCTAACCTCGCGCACCTCAGTGTGGTCGTATGTTGGGCCTTGCTTTCACAATTCGTGAGTCTAGGGCTTTTCTCATGATGCTAGAGGTCGACGAAGGGGTTAACTGTAAGTACCATCTTATGTCTTCTTACTTTTTCTAATTTATATTTTTTCAAAAAAATTCCTTTCTCTTTTCACCGTTTTCATTTTTTTTTCCTTTCTTGCATGGTGTCTATAAATTCTTTAAAAACTGAACATGTTGAATGCGAATCAGTCGAATGCCCAAACATCAAATGCGATTATGTTGAGTGCAAACATTGACTGCGCCCTTTCCAAATTAGAATGTTTGAACTCGACGAGCTAAGAATGTAAAATGAAAGCCGAATGAAGCGGATCAAGGAATAAAGCATGTTAATGTTGCTCGGAAAAAACTGTTGAAAAAGCGAATATGTTTAATACAAATAGGTGGAATGTGTGAACGTTGAACAAGAGCATATTGTCTACGAAACGTTTCTTCCGAACGTGCCAAATCATCCTGTATGAAATCAAAGAGACGGAAAAAGGTTAACTCAAAACTAGACGAGTAACGATGAAAACAGAACGAAGAATGAGACGTGTTACCGTTACTCCAAAAATAAAAGTTAAAGATCGAACATGTTGGATGAGAGTAAATCATGTGCGACTATGTTGAATGCAAACATATTGACTGCGAAGGTATCGAATCGTGTTGTTCAAACACTATGAGATGAAACAGTAAAATGAGAAAGAGGCTAATATCAATGCAAACGGGCTAAAGAATCAAACGGGTTAACATTACTCAGAAAAGAAAGGAGATGATAACTAAATGCGACTAAGTTGAATGCTAAAATGTTGAATGCGACCACGATGGCTGCGATTGCATTGAAAATCAAGATAGCTAGCTGAAGAGAATTTAGCAAATCGTAGTGTTAGAAATGGACGAAAAAATTGAATGTGATCGTGTTGACTGCGGCTGCGTTGAAACGCAAGATAGACATGTGAAGGAAAAATAACAAATCATGATTTTCAAAATTAACGAGATGAAAAAAGTAACACGAGATCCGAACGAATAACGATGACAATAGAACAAAGAAGTTACACAAAGCAAAGAAATAGAAGCATAAGATAAATTCGAAAAGAATGGACCCGGGTATATAAAATAGAGATTTCTATTTTCGTGCCCTCGGTTCATTAGTTATACTCAGTTTTTCTCAGCCGCTTAACTTTTCCTTACTTTTCCCTTGCTTGTATTCTGAAAACCTCACAGGCGCTCGGATGGAGGGATGTCGTCAGGGCTTGACTGTTACATGCTGACCGGTGGGACCGCGTTGGGGCGGGTCGTGCGTTGAGCGTTATGTTACGTGGCCTCGACCGTTACATGCTGAAGGGTAGGGCCGCGTTGGGACCTATCTTGCATACGTGGTGAAGGGTGGGGCCGCATGGAGACACGCCGGACCGGCCATTCTAGCTCACACAAAGCATTTGCTTCCCCCGAGCCTGGAATAGCTCCCACACCGTCCCTCCGCTCCCCCGCCGTCGTGCCCTCCTACCTATTGTCGTCCTTGGCCGCAGAGCCACCCCCTCCTCCTAGCCGTGGAGCCCACTCCACCTCCGGCTCCGCTCCCGCCCCCGCTAGATCTACCCCTTTCGTGGAACAGTATGCAACGCTAGCTGGTGTACTGATCCTCCCCATCAAGCGCGGAGAAGATTTGGTGCAATCGGAGGGATCTAACGCATGGATTCCATCTGGGTAAGCATCATTTCCCTTTATTGATTTATTGTAGGCAGTAATTGAGCAAAAATCGCTGGTGCTCAACTAACTGCCTTGCTTTTCGAATAGGATTGATCTAGCGCTAGCATTTCGGCTGGCGGTTAAACTGGATACTAGCGTAATTTGTGGTTGTGAACACTATCTCTCTGGATTTTACTTTCCAACGGTGGTTGCAACCTCCAGAACTCTCAGTGATTTGAAAGATAAAATATATTCTAAATTCCCCTAGAGCAATGGCGATTCAGTTGATTTGCAATATTTCAACATTAGCGAGCAAAGATTGCTCTCACTAACTAGCGAAGCTGAACTGGTAATGCTTTTCTCTTTGAACGCTACCGAACGTTTTGGTCGAATTCGTCTCCATGTGCAACCTAAAGTTGAACACACGGGAAAGAGGGTTAAAGCATCATCTGGTGGTCAGGCATCATCAAGTGGTCGGGCATCATGTGTCTCTGTCATCTCTGCTAATACTGTGCGCCCTCGCGCTCCTTGTAGGTCCACAGTAGTACCATCTGTTTGTACTGCGAGTGTAAGCCAAATCGCTCGTGCGGTCGACGTGGAGGACAAAGCAGAGCCTGATGATACCTTCGATCTAGATTACGAATGTAATATAGCTCTTTTTCCCTAGTAGACCTAGGTTATCGAATCCTCGGGATGCAGATGCGTAGTGAAGTTACTTTAACAGACCTTCGGGAGTTTTAGAATCGCTTTTGTGATTTTACCAGACCAAGAGTTTGCGGATTTTTATTGTTTTCGATGATGGAGAGAGAGGGCCTAGGGTGTTTGGTTTCACATGTAGATACACAAAACATCTTATGGAAATAAAAGATAAAGATAAAGTATGCATGTAATTGTTAGAGCAAGATAAATTATATGTGGGAAGTGCATCCACAACTGCTTTTGCCTCCATAACCGCTTATAGCAATAACCTAGTAGTCTCATCCATAGAAGAAAGAGAACTAATGATATGCATAGTGACATCACCGTTAATCCCAATTAAATCCCTCATATACAGCCGTACTACCCTTTCTACCACTAGGGTTCCCATCCTACAGATTAGTCACTTCTGATACTCCCTTTACCTAGCTCAACCCTCGGGGTCTTGGGTACCTCACAAGTCCTTATATTAAGGCAAGAGAGGATACAATAATCATCATGTCATACAAACTAATACATGATCCCATCTACGATAAATAACATACACAAAAGCTACATGTCTAGGCCGAAGCCCTTAGCCCAAGGAGAATTACTCACACATGGAGATGAGATCAAAGATCATAAAAATTGTAGTGGAAATCATGAGATTGATAGAAAATAGTCTTACAATGTCATCAATCAAATAAGATATCTACTATTACAAGTGGTGGAATATGGCTATGGTGGTGGAGAGATTAGATCTAAGTCTATTCCTCCCACGGCTGATGATCTGGGGTAGGGACTCGAGAGCAGGCGTGAGAGAGGCCCTTTTCTCGTTGCCCGAGGATTCTTTATATAGGGGTCCTTCACGAAAGTTGTTCTATTTGATCTAGCGGTGTCGATGACAACTATATGACCAGAACTATACAGCAGAATTTTGTTCCGATTGTATAGTTGGTTGTTAAAGCTTCTGCCTCCGACTCATGACTCCTGGTTTCTTCTGGTTGTTAGAAATCTTGTATCTTTGACTTTAAGGTAGTGATTCCCATCATCAAACGTCATTATCTACGCAGGGAAAAATGAAAACAAAGGATTGCATACCCCTTTGATCATTAGGCATTAATGGCAGCGTTTAGAGAGATATTCAATCAAAAATATGAATAATATCCAGTTTAAATATGGACGTAGATGGTTATATTTCAGAGCCATCAATCTCCCCAAGCTTAAACTTGATTGTCCTCGATCAAGAAAACCAGAATCAAAAAGGAACTCAACATTTAAACTGAAATAACGAGATGATGATCTTACTCATGATTGGTAGTATCATGTTTCCTCCACTTCATAAATCTGAAAAACTTCAGCATAGATAGAGTAATGGCAAGCATATCATACATGTTTTTATGCATCCTTATAGTGCAGCAAAATTATTGTTAACATCAATGATTCAAATGAGTAAACTTTATTCCATGTCATGTAATCAACTCATAGGCTCCTTTGAACAATAAAGTATAATCATGTATATTGAGAGTGTGAGAGTTGTCATGAAAAGCATATACACTAGTGTATCTCAATTTTCCCACATCAATAAATCAAGACTTTTCAAGCACTACTTTTCTATTCATTCTCCTTTAAGAATTTCAGTTCTTGAGTAATTTAGAGCATGCTAAAAAAATTATTAGTCTATCGGGTTGTGATGGATACTCGTGGCATCACTAAGGTTTTGTTCCTTTTGCATGATGATTACTCATAAAAGCCAGAGGAGTGATTCTATCATGAACAAAGCTACCTAGGAGTACCAAGAATCTTACCCACTATACCATTGCTGGTACATGTGTTTAATCAACTCATAGACGAAATCTAGGAGTTTCCTCTATAAAGATCGTTCGTAGGCCAGCGGAGTTGTTGGCATCCCATGATGTTTGACACGCATAAAGCTGTATCATTCTTATGATTCACAAATCAAACTTTGGCATGCTCACGAAAACCGCTAAACATTAATTCAATCGAACAAATCCTTTTAAAGAGAGCTATCAAGTTAATCAACATTTTCACTGGTGTTGAGTGTCTCTAGAAATAAGCCTTCAAGACTAAACACTACAACACCCAAGCCTTCAATTGTGAGACTTTTTCTTATTACAATTGTTTAGCATATTTTTAGGAAAGACTTGGTTAACTACAAGAGCTGAAACAAAATGTACCCAACTAAATACCCATACAAACAAATCTTACTACAATACAAAGACTCACTCCACCAATATAATGTATCTCGACATTTACTACTAACTAGCATGGGTTTCTCAAACTTCAAACGTGGAGAGTCATAAAGCATACCTCTCATGTTTGGTTCCACTTCTCTCTTTCTTTTTTATTTGTTTTCTTGGAAACTCGAAGTTGATCACTCTCCTGCAAATACATGAGAACCTCGAGGCAGAAAGAAAAGAAAGAGGGAAAACAAAGAAAAATGGAGAAATCTTTTTGTTGTTTTAAGAGAGGGAATTTAAAGAATAGAAAATTGGTGGCAAAGCTCGGCTAGAAAATCTCGAAAGAAAATAGAAATAACTAAAGATAAAGTGTTGCGGAAACCAACACGAGTTCTTATAATCTCGAATTAAAAACATAACCTCGAAATAAATAAAAGCAAATGAACGCCAAATAAAGATACATGAGGAAACTTCCCCAAGCTTAGGCTTTTGCATGACATTCAAATCATTGTGGTGGCGGGAAAAAAGTAGTTACTCCAATTTGAAAATTGAGTTGATAAATTACAAGTTGTTCCTTAGAGGTTCAAAGAGAGTCTATGCATCCTCTCCACAGTCCCTCCAAGTTCTTGAAAATCTTGGTATGTGGCGAACAGGGTTTGTGGCTGCTCCTCTTGATAAGGAACTTCTTGCTCCTCTTCTTGGTCCTCATCCTCTTCCGGAATATCCTCCTCGAGTTGGTGTTTCTCAACCTGCAAGTCATATAGCAAACGTCCTCCTCGTTAGAGAAAACACCATTAGGCATAGGAGCGGGGTAGATACACCCAGCTCCAACAATATGCAGGTAATAAACACCACCTCTCCTAGTGAGCATTCCACAAGCTTTTAAAGTAGAGAAACCAACACGTCGCTCACCTAGCACAGGTTGCAACTCACGTAGGTCAATGCCTAGGGCATTGGCAAGCACGGTGATGATGCCTCCACCTGTGATTGGTCCTTGGCTTTGGGAGGATTGGTGCTCCAGGTAGCGCACAAGGATTGCGCCCAAGTTGAGTGACAAGTTGCAGTTGTTGAAAGTAGCCTTAGAAAGGACTAAGATGTCCTCCTCATTGAGTCTTCTGAACTCATTACGTGCCTGTAAGGTGTTAGCAATAACATAGAACAAATAGTGAATTGCACAAATCGTGTCCTGTCCTTGCCATAGCTTAACTGTGCTTTGCAAAGAACTTAGAAATTCGGTAGTTAACAGGCGATAAGTATGCACATCATTGTACACAAAGTTTTGCAGGCCATCTCTATTGCAAAGTAAATTGAAGTCATCAGAAATACCGAGTTGGTTCAATATAATGGGGCAATCCCACTTGGTTCCCTTCACTTCTCGATTCTTGATCCTATCGAAGCAATCACGTTGGAGCTCATTCCTGAACCGTATCCCCATGTGTTCTTGAGTGACAGCCCGAGAAACTCTAGCAGCGGCACGAGCATGATTTTGGCTCCTTGTGTTCATCATCTAAAACAATGAAGAAAGACAAACATAAAACTTTTTGATCCAACAATAATAAGTATAACATATTCCTCATCATACCACACTAAAGAATCAACTCAAAATAATAATCTAGGCAAGAGAATCATGGAAATTTGTTCATAGTAGGTCTCACCCTAGATTTATAATGACAATAGATTGAAGATGAATTTACAAAAAGTAATTGAAGGATCGGAGGAGAAACATACTGTAGATCACTTGTGTGCGAGGAAATCGAATGAAATTGGGTATAGATGAAGATCTCTTGAGATTTTGAGAGAGTTTGGAGGTACCTCCCGTGGCATTTTTGTGGTCGGATGCAACTCTACGGCCGGAACATTGTGTTCCCGCTGTATAGTTGGCCTTCTTTCAAAATTTTAGGGTTTATACTTGGCAGCGCGGCTATACGGCCGGAACTATATGGCCGGAACATTATGTTCCTGCCGTATAGTTGGTTGTCAAACCGTCTGTACCTAGAAAAGAATTTGTATGAAAGCATCGATATCTATACGACCGGAGCTATATGGCTGGAATTTTTATTCCCGCCATATAGTTTGTCGTAAAACCGTCAGTACATATGAAAGAAAAATTGTCGATGACAAAAATATCTATACGCGAACTATACGGCTGGAATTTTTATTCCCATCATATAGATGGTCGTTAAACCTTCTGTATGCATAAAAAAATTCTGTTTCTTCAGAAATTATTTCTTATCCTGTAACTTAGTGAAATACCTTGTTTTTGACAGAAAAATGACAGCAAATATTATCGACCAACAACAACATATAAAAAGAAGGATTTTTAGTACTAACTTCTTCTCCTCAATTGGAGTGCTCTAGCACTCTTTATTAAACATAAACTTAAACTAAAACTTAAAAACTTAACTCAAACCTTTATTTCACATGGGTTGCCTCCCATGAAGCGCTCTTTTATGGTCAATAGCTTGACCTCAATGTTGCTCACTTAGGCCAGATGAGTGGAACACCCACTCCGAAATAGTTGGTATTCAAAGTGATGGCCTCCTTTTCATCATGCTTGGCTTTCTTCTATCTCTGGAAATGAATAACAAAAGGATCCTGTAGAGGCAGTTGAAGCTTCACGTTCCCTTCATGTAGATTAATCAATGCCTTAATAGTTCTTAAGAAAGGATGGTCTAGTATAATAGGAGAAGTAGCATCTTCAGGCATGTCAACAATAACAAAATCAACAAGAGCAGGACAACCTTTAATGTATACTAAAGTATTCTCCTTAATTCCTACAGCTTGTTTGTAGGTAGAATCTGCTAGATACAATTTTAACTCGGTGATCTCAAAAGAGCCAAGATTTAACTTATTAAAAAGACTTTTTGGAATTGTTGAGACGCTTGCACCTAGATCACAAAGTGCAGCTATCTCGTTGGTCCCAATTTTAATCTAAATAGTAGTCTCAAATATATCATCAAGCTTCACAGGTAATTTTCTAGCAGTTTTCTTATATTCTTCCTCAAGCTCACGTACCTTTATTGCTACCTGATTAACGAAGTGTTGGTACATAGATTCCTCATTTCCTTCAATCACTCGAATTTTAACATTGATCGTTTTCACAAGATCTTCAACGGTGTAACTTAGTGAAGGAGTATTACTATAATCAAGTTCTTTAGGCTCCTCTCTTTGGATTCTCATCATCTTGAGGTTTTCAACAGAATTGGGCTCAGCTTTACCTGCAAATTTAGCTAGAAGGAGAGTTTGACTTTCGGTTATCATACCTAGCTATGCCTCAACAATCCTCGTTCTTTCTTGGAGGGCCTGCAAATCATTCCTCAAACTTACAGCTTGGTTAGATAATTTACCAAGAATAGCATCATGGTTCTCTGTTATTTTAACAAGCATATTGTTTTGTTCATTTTGTGAGTCTATAAAAGACTTAAGTGTTTCTTGGAGACTACCATTACTAGTTTCCATATTATTATTGGACTTACCTGCAGGATTAGAATAGTGTTTCTGAAAATTAGGATTATAATTCTTCTTCCAAATAGGGTTATAATCATTACGAGCTATGAACTATATTTCTTCAATATTTCATTCTAGGATAGCTCTTACCTGGGTTTCATTACCTTTTACGGCTAGTGACATGGGTATGCCCAACAGGCACCCAACTACAGCCTACCTGGTGCGGCTCGACGGAAGGCCCACTGGAAGATATATCAAGTTCCATGACGCCCAAAACAGTTCGAGTGGTATGAAGCCCATATGGACACGGACTCCCAAACGCACAAGACAAGTAAAAATCAATACTAGAGTTTGAATCTAAATTATAACCACTCGTATTGGTACCTGAGACCTAGCCTCCCCATATGAAGGCTAGGAGGATCCAACGAGAAGGCAATCGCGATTCACCAAATAGAGAGATCACGACTCCCCCAATAGATAGATCTACGATCTCCCACGCTACGACACAATAGATCTAGACATCACGACTCCTAAAATAGATTGCCACAATAGACAATAGATCTAGACATCAATCTCTCGCATACACATACGCGAGATCTAATCTGCGCGACACCGCCATCGGTGACATTATAATACTTCGGATCCTTCATCAATCAAGAGCAGACAAGCAGGAGTAGGGTCCTCTACGAGGCCTGAACCTGGGTAAACCTTGCGTCCCTGTGTGCTTGTTGCTAGCCAATCGAGACTTCTAGCGTTCTCTCCTTCTCCAAAACCCAAGTCCATAACAATGGGCATTGATGAGTTAAACCCTCGTCAATTGGCATCGTCTGTCGGAATTGGGTGCGATGATGTTGCGATGTCGACGGTTCCAGCACTAGCAATCTACGATTCGTCGGCCTCGGCGAGCCCGATCCGTTTCGACTCCGTGGACACCTCTTCATCAAGTAACGACTCGACGATCGAAAGCAATCGGACCTGTTTCGGCCGAAGAAGATCACGTACACATTATGTGGGAAATTGTTGGCATCGTGCATGGGTTTCACCATGCAGCCTTCCGTCTGGCCATGGCGCCGACGGCTACCGAGCAGCCGCAAGGACTTTTTGTAGTAGAGACAGTCCGATGAGAAGGGGACACCAAGTCGGGGCCATGCGCAAGTCTAATCACTAATTCAGCCGTCGTCACGTCAGAGAAGAATCAGCTTGTTGGGAAGACATGGAGAGATTTGACTCGTGCACCTGACAAACACAAGATACCAGATCCGGTTGATGTCTCACAAAAAGCTAAGTATCACCGCCGCTTCAGCCGACCGTAATACGTATTATCGAACTTATCTGTTTGGTTGATTTTATGATTACTATGCTAATGCTATCCAGCCAGGTCATGATTGATCGGATCCAGCTCTGCTCAGAGCTTTACTCGATCGTTGGTAGTGTTTGCCTCGGTGCGCTCACGTCCATGACCGCAAGCCGCAATTTCAACCTACATAAAATACAATGCGTCTGATCTTTTTTTCTAGAGCAAGCTCCGAGAGCTACAGATACGTGCAGCAATACCATATATAACAATCTCTCCACTTAAGTCATTTTCTTTTTTGATTATTATATCCAACCTGCTACTCCATTATGCAATTACTAATCAATCGTTTGAGAAGTTTGAGAAGTGCAAATCGTCCGCGGATCGAACAGACTCATCGGCTACTTTGGCTACCACTCCGCTACGTAACTCTATCCGCTCACTTCGTCGACTCCCCTCCGCCACGCGACTATGTCTGATTGCATCGACCATCCACCATACAACTTCATCGACCTCGACAACACATCCGCCGCGACCGCGCTGACTCTACACTCGGGGGCCCGATACGATCTTGAGTTGCGGCGCCCCGCTGTGGCCACTGGTTGCGGCATCCAGTTGCAATCTCCAGCTATCACGACTCGTTATTGCGTCGGCTCCGGTCCGTCGCACCGGCTCTCGGATGCCTCTTCGACCACATCGACCACATTGAATCTACACTCAGGGGATCTTTCGACTCTGCCGCACGGCCCGCTGCCGCCTTCGGCTACAGTGACTTGCTATGGTGTTCGGCTCTGGCGACCCGGAGCTCTCTCGACTCCATCATGCAACCCACTGCGGTCTTTGACTCCGCCGACCTGCTGAGTCTTCGAATCCATCGCGCAACCCGCTGCGATCTTCGGCTGCGGAGACTCGGGGGCTCCTTCGACTCTGCCGTACGACCTGCTTCAGTCCTCGACTCTAGCGACTCGGGGGCTCCCTCAGCATTGGCGACCCAGCGACTCGCTGTGGCCTTCGACTCCGGTGAGATGTTGCCTCCTTCGGCAATGGAAACCCATTACAACCTTCGACTCTACCACGCGTCTCATTACCGCATCGCTTTCGTCCACGACAACTATCCATAAAGCTAAGTTTCCCTCTACTTAGAGTTGATTCTTTTTTAACTAGCACACAAAACACTCGGGGGCTACGCCCTCTTCGACTAACCTAATGTGCCAATGACTCCACGCACTAGAGCACCTCATATGCGACAGCCCGAGTAGCCGATTCTGCCCGATCGTCGAATCCTTGAACTCTGAGTACCTCGGCAAGGTACTGAGACTAAGGGTAATTGAAGGGAATATGCCTGAGAGGCAATAATAAAGTGGTTATTATCTTATTCCATGTTTATGATAAATGTTTATTTTGCATGCTATAATTGTGTTAATTAGAAACGTTAATACATATGTGTTTAATAAACAAAATACAAAGTTCCTAGTAATGCCTCTCATATAAACTAGCTCGTTGATTAACAAGATGATCAAGGTTTCCTGATCATGGACATTGGATGTTGTTAATAACAAGGTCACAACATTGGTGGAATGATGTGACGAACATTCATCCGAAGTATAGCATTACGATCAAAGTCATTATGTTTATATTGCTATTACATCATACGAAGTAATCTTAGTCCTTAGACCATGAGATCATGTTAATTGCTAACACCGGAAGAGTATCTTGATAACATCAAACATCACACCGTAACAGGGTGACTATAAAGGTGGGTTCAGTGCTACGAAGGTGTTATGTTGAGGCTCATGGATCAAGAGTGGGATTTGTCCATCCCGATGAAGGATAGATATACTCTGGGCCCTCTCGGTGATATCACATTAAGATAGCTTGCAAGAAAGTGATGTGATCACTAGAATGTTATATCACGGGAACGAGAAAAGAGTGCATGTCGGTAACGAGATCAAACTAGGTATTTGGATGCCGATGATCGAATCTCGTGCATGTAATATATCGCGAGACAAAGGGATTTAGTTACTAGCGTTAAAGGTTCTCACGATCATAGAAGTCATCGTTGAATGTGTAGGAGTCAGTATGGATCTCCAGGTCCCGCTTCTGATTATTGATCTGAGAGGGGTCTCGATCATGTCTGCATTATTCGCAAACCGTAGGGTGACACACTTAAGGGATACCACACCATTTGGAGAAAATATGTTTCAGATAAAGATTTAAGAAAGCGCTAGAATTATTTCAATAGACACTGAAACTGTTTCGGGTGAAATTGCTGAAATTGGTTCTGCATGTAATATTGAAATGCTGCAGGGGGTTTTATGTGAATGTTTGTTAATTAAAGTAATTAACAATATTCTGAATAAAAATAATAAAAGAGTTTTATTAAATGAGAGAGCATTAAATTTGGAGAAATTCAATGCATTTAAAGTGGAGACTTTAAAAGAGAATGTGAAGGGGCATTTTAATGTGGCGGGGTTACCACCACATGAATGGGGGAGGTGAGGAGTCACCCCCATGGGGCGCCGGCCATGGGGAGGGGTACCCCCCTCCTCCTATAAAAGGCCACCACTCTCACCCTTCTTCCACACACCTCCTCGTGAAGGATCTCTCTCCCCCTCTAGTATTATTTCCCTATGGTCTCGGATTAGCGAGATACATGTTCCCGATGGCTTTATCTGGAAAGGAGTTGCTGCTTCCGCTGCTTCGCTAGAGCGAGGGACGTAGCTTGTCAGGGTACCGGACGTGTGTGCTATCACGGATGCACCGCTGCTTTACGGTGCTGGACTTGGTGGTGCTGGACTTGCTGGAGCTAGATCTGAAAGACGTGATGGAGCCGGACTGCTGGACTTCATCACGATCTTGAGATCAACAAGTGTATGGCTACTTCATCCACGAGTTCCATCTCATTAACAAAGCTTTGTTGTCTTAGAGGGTAAGTTCTCCATGGATGTATATCCAGTCGTTGCTTGTATCTAGTAGATAGATCTTGGCGTATAGTTCCCCTCGTAGGAAAATTTTTGTTTTCTATGCTGCGAACCCATCAGTAATCAGGCTGACGAAAAGGCCAAGCATGCAGTGCAAAAGTGTTGACTCGATTGGCACCAGAATATTACTTCACAAGTCGACATGAAAATATTCTTTACAAGATACAAGTACTTCACAATTCTTTACATTTTCTACAGCTTACAAGGACGTCGACTGCGTCGAGCTATTCTATCGTGTGCTCCAACAGGAGTGACAAAACAATTGACTATGTCATACACTGAAGACCCGAGTCGAGTCCCTCCTTAGATGGTTGCATCGCTTGACGATACACACACGCGACGTTGGCCGCGCACTAGACATAAGTGACTGCGTTGACTCCATCCGCATCATTGACTCACCCGGCTAATCGCCGCATGACTCTTCTACGTCTACCCTGACTACATCATCGACTCTTGGCTCCTTATGCGTGAGATGCTGACTCGATGCACTTTCGGGTCAGTGATTTCTCCTCGCATGATTTTTGACTATGACTACAAGATACACGACTATAAGTCTCTGCTCGAGTCTACGACTCGAACAGACACTCGGGGGCTACTCCAAACTGGAGCACTGGACGCATATATACAAGATCTTCGAGTGGCACGCTCTGAATCCTCACTCGAATCCACGATTCAACTAAGGACTCGGGGGCTACTCCCATAGGGAGCGCTGGTCGCGCATTAGAAAAAGCGTTGGCGTTAATGGCTTTCAGAAGATCATCCGAAGTACTTCCGGATCATTCTGTCTATGCAACTGACGACTATAAGTCTCTACTCGAGTCTACGACTCGAACAGACACTCGGGGGCTACTCTCATAGGGAGCGTTGGTCGCGCACCCTATGATTATTTTTCCTTGTAGATCGCACTGTGTGTCGATAACATCCACACTCGAATGCTATGGCAACTCCGCCTCATATTTCCCTACAAAGAGATTACATCTCCTGGGCCACCTGAATCATCTCCTCGATGACAAAATTCGGATGCCACGCTTGCAGCGGGAAGATAAGACCAGAAGAAGGCATGGCAACGCACCTGCTGCGCTCTCCCAGAAATAATCCGTGCCTGCAGGTACGATGAAATAAGACCCGACGGACGCATCGATTGCTCACATTTACACACTGGGATTCGACTCTATAAGACCTCCGCGGCCTGAGTCGAACTACACCAGCACTTTCCAAATTCAAGTCCGGGGACTCGAGTTTGAGTATGTAGCGTTATTTTTGCCCTAGAGCAATTAACTGGTCCCAATCCGTCAAGTGCACCAGGCACGTTTACCATCATGCCTATGAACTACTACAAATTCGACTGACTCGATGTACTTCCGGGTGAAGTGCTTCGCACTTGACACAATCGTCGACACCGACATCCTAATGCAAAGATCAAGACTTATGATTCTCCACCCGAATCTACGATTCACATGGACACTCGGGGGCTACTGACATGGGTATGCCCAACAGGCACCCAACTACAGCCTACTTGGTGCGGCTCGACGGAAGGCCCACTCGAAGATATATCAAGTTCCATGACACCCAAAACAGTTCGAGTGGTATGAAGCCCATATGGACACGGACTCCCAAACACACAAGACAAGGAAATATCAATACTAGAGTTTGAATCTAACTTGTAACCACTCCTATTGGTACCTGAGACCTAGCCTCCCCATATAAACGCTAGGAGGGTCCAACGAGAAGGCAATCGCGATTCACCCAATAGACAGATCACGACTCCCCCAATAGATAGATCTACGATCTCCCACGCTACGACACAATAGATCTAGACATCACGACTCCTAAAATAGATTGCCACAATAGACAATAGACCTAGACATCAATCTCTCGCATACACATATGCGAGATCTAATCTGCGCGACACCGCCATCAGCGACATTGTAATCCTTCGGATCCTTCATCAATCAAGAGCAGACAAGCAGGAGTAGGGTCCTCTACGAGGCCTGAACCTGGGTAAACCTTGTGTCCCTGTGTGCTTGTTTGCTAGCCGATCGAGACTTCCAGCATTCCCTCCTTATCCAAAACCTAAGTCCATAACAATGGGCATTGATGAGTTAAACCCTCGTCAGCTAGTATGAGCTTATCCAACTTAGCATTGAGTTCTTCATTTTCTTGTGGTGAGGCAGAGTTCACCTTCTTCGTGTTTGATCTATCCACATGCAATTGGGCATGGTTGTCTTGCATACTGTGTAGCAGCTACTTTGCTTCTATAATATGTTTACCCATAAATGTCCCTCCAACTGTAGTTTCAAGTATAGACTTAGACACGGGGTTACGCGCATTATAAAATAAATGGGGAATTAACTAGTCTTCCATCCCATGACTAGGACAGTTTCTCATGCATTCTTTCATCCTCTCCCATGCAAGCGCTAGTGGCTCATGCTATTCCTATCTAAAACCATTAATATTAGATCTAAGTTGCATACACTACAAGGAATGTGTTATTCTATGACCTTCTAATAGTGACCGTGAACAAAATCGTCATAGAGTTATGACGATTTCGCACCAGATGGTCATAAGCCATTTCAGAGGTTCAAAACCTTAGAAATTTACGACGATTTTGTTCAGAAACGTCATAGTTGCAATAGCTGAAATCGTCATAACCTAGCAGATATAGCCTAAGACGTTATTTGTAGCTCAATACGACGATTTAAAATCGTCATAGCGTCTAAATTAGGATAAGATGAAATAGGTACTCAGCCACATCACCAATTGCGCTTATGTGTCATGTCTATGTGTCAGCTTTTGACTGCATGTCATATACATGTGTCAATATGACCATAAGTGGCACTGTTTAAATCTACACGATTTAATATACACGTGAAACTAATCTTTGACAACAAATCCTGAGCTATTTCGGTTATTCCAAAAAATAACACCTCCTAGGAGTCGAACCCACAACCTCCACCTATAGGAACACGCCCCTTACCACCAAACCAAGGAACCATTCCTGTAGTATTAACAACTCGCGGCCTTATATACTTAATTCATATGTTGGGCTGGCTTGATTTATCACTAGATTGGGCCTGGTAGGAAGTGAGATGGGCCGCGGTGGGCGGGCCTTGGCCTTGCATGCACTAGGCTAGGTTGCGTGCACAATATGGGCACCCCACAAATTGAACTCACGAACGCGCGGGAATAATAAGCAAAAAAGGGGATGCAGAGGGACTCGAACCAGAGACCTCCCCATAGATAGAAGCCACCTAACCACTAGATCAACACAACTTAGTTATGCCATAGCCGCGCTCAGACAATTTGACTCTTACCCACGATCGAAACTTGGTCTGGCGTCCAGGTTCCCCCTAATGGGCCTCGCTGGGAAGGTATATTTGGGCGTCCTTTGACCTTGGACGCAGTAGATTAGGTCTTGTTATGTTTTTTTTTCGTTTTTCTTTTTGTGTTTTCATAATTCTTGTGTATCTTTCTCATAAGAATTCCAAAATAATTGATTTTTGTCTCTATTTTTTTATAAATTTTATTAGATCATACTAGGATGTTAATTATGAATAGTATGATTACTTTAAATTGTGGATCTAGAAATACCATGTTAGTCCATAGTAGGGACAATATCATAATTTAAAATATGACTTTGAAACTAGGGTTTTGAAGGTTCTTAGCTAGCAGCTGAGCCTTGCTAAACTTGCATTGGATCTCTAAATAAATAGCATTTTGCGAGTCTAAAAATGATTTTTTCAAAAAATCATGGGCATCAGATAATGAACTTGTAGTTCAAATCGGACCCACTTCCTACCGATTCGGCAGGAATTTGTCTTTTTCTCCAGGGGTGGATGGAAAGGTTTGAGATACCCCAGTTGGGCATTTGTCCATGTAAGGTGTCCTATTATTTTTGGAAAATAGGATGGTAGCATTTTGAAACTTTCATTTGGTGGTTGCTTCACAAAACAACCCAATTTTTTGCTCTCAGAAAATGGAAAATGGTTTTTTTTGTGCGATGAAATAGAAAACTTCCTCCTCCAACATTGTTCGGCATCCCACGATACATATGGGTGCACAATATAGACACATTATCAGAAACTATGCCGTGATTCTAGCCATAACATTGGTCGTTTGGCCCGAAAGCCATGAAACCTCGAACATGATAGCTCATTTCTGAGAAGGTTTTTTCGAGACACTTGTAATATACCAAGTTTGGTATTTTTCCTTGCAACTATGTCACATAATAAGACACCACGCGAAGGATTTGCATTGATCGGACCGTTTTTTAATTTTTTAAGCTCATTTCAAACTATGGTCAAAACGGCTGGCATGAAGGTTCTTAGCTCGGGGATGAGCCTCGCTAAACTTGCATTGGATCTCTGAAGAAACATGATATTGTGAGTCTAAAAATCATTTTTTTCAAAAAATATTGAGCATCAGATCATGTACCTGTAGTTCAAATCGGACCCACTTCCTACCGATTCGGCAGGAATTTGTCTTCTTCGCCAGGGGTGGACGGAAAGTTTTGAGGTACCCCGGTTGGGACATTTGTCCATGTAAGGTGTCCGGAAAATGGGATGGTAGCATTTTGAAACTTTCATTTGGTGGTTGCTTCACAAAACGACCCATTTTTTGCGCTCAGAAAATGGAAAATTGTTTTTTTTTGGTGACGAAATGGCAAACTTCTTCCTGCAACATTGTTCGCCATCCCACGATATATATGGGTGCATAATATGGGCACATTATCACAAACTATGCCGTGATTCTAGCCATAACATTGGTCGTTTGGCCCGAAAGCCATGAAACCTCGAACATGATAGCTCATTTCTAAGAAGGTTTTTTTGAGACACTTGCAATATACCAAGTTTGATATTTTTACTTGTAACTATGTCACATAATAAGACACCACGCGAAGTATTTGCATTGATCGGACCGTTTTTTAAATTTTTATGCTCGTTTCAAACTATAGTCAAAACGGCGGGCATGAAGGTTCTTAGCTCTGGGCTGAGCCTCACTAAACTTGCATTGGATCTCTGAAGAAACATGATATTGTGAGTCTAAAAATCATTTTTTTTAAAATAATGGGCATCAGATCATGTACCTGTAGTTCAAATCGGACCCACTTCCTACTGATTCAGCAGGAATTTGTCTTTTTCGCTAGGGGTGGACAGAAAAGTTTGAGATCTCCCGGTTGTGAAATTTTCACTGTAAGATGGTCTAGTATTTTTGAAAAATGCGGTGATAGCATGTTGAAAAATTCATTTGGTGGTTGCTTCACAAAACGACCCATTTTTTGCGCTCAGAAAATGGAAAATGGTTTTTTGTGCGACGAAATGCAAAACTTCCTCCTGCAACATTGTTCGCCATCCCACGATACATATGGGTGCACAATATGGGCACATTATCACAAAATATGTTGTGATTCTAGCCATAGCATTTGTCGTTTGGCCCAAAAGCCATGAAACCTCGAACATGATAGGTCATTTCTGAGAAGGTTTATTCGAGACACTTGCAATACCAAGTTTGGTATTTTTACTTGCAACTATGCCACAAAATAAGACAACACGGGAAGGATTTGCATTGATCCGACCGTTTTTTAATTTTTATGCTCGTTTCAAACTATGGTCAAAACGGCGGGCATGAAGGTTCTTAGCTCGGGGCTGAGCCTCGCTGACCTTGCATTGGATATCTGAAGAAACATGATATCGTGAGTCTAAAAATCATTTTTTTCAAAAAATAGTGGGCATCACATCATGTACCTGTAGTCCAAATCGGACCCACTTCCTACCAATTCAGCAGGAATTTGTCTTTTTCGCCAGGGGTGGACAGAAAAGTTTGAGATCTCCCGGTTGTGACATTTTCAGTGTAAGGTGGTCTAGTATTTTTGAAAAATGGGGTGATAGCATTTCGAATAATTCATTTGGTGGTTGCTTCACAAAACGACCCATTTTTTACGCTCAGAAAATGGAAAATGGTTTTTTTGTGCGGGAAAATGGAAAACTTCCTCCTGCAACATTGTTCGCCACCCCACAATACATGTGGGTGTATAATATGGGCACATTATCACAAACTATGCCGTGATTCTAGCCATATCATTGGTCGTTTCCCCCGAAAGCCATGAAACCTCGACCATGATAGCTCATTTCTGAGAAGGTTTTATCGAGACACTTGCAATATACCAAGTTTGGTATTTTTTACTTGCAACTATGTCACATAATAAGATACCACACGAAGATTTGCATTGATCGGACCTTTTTTTAATTTTTTATGCCTGTTTCAAACTATGGTCAAAACAGCGGGCATGAAGGTTTATAGCTTGGGGCTGAGCCTCGCTAAACTTGCATTAGATATGTGAATAATCATGATATTGTGAGTCTAAAAATAAATTTTTTTTAAATAATGGGCATCAGATCATGTACCTGTAGTTCAAATCGGACCTACTTCCTATCGATTCGGCAGGAATTTGTCTTTTCCGTCAGAGATGGATAGAAAAGTTTGAGATCTCCCGGTTGTGACATTTTCCATGTAAGGTGGTCTAGTATTTTAGAAAAATGGGGTGATAGCATTTTGAAAAATTCATTTGGTGATCGCTTCACAAAACTCCCCTTTTTTGCGCTCCAAAAATGGAAAATGGCTTTTCTATGCGACAAAAAGGAAAACTTTCTCCTACAACATTGTTTGACATCCCAGGATGCACATTCGTGTATAATATGGGCACATTATCACAAACTATGCCATGATTCTTGTCATAACATTGGTCATTTGGACCGAAAGTCATAAAACCTCAAACATGATAGCTCATTTTGAGAAGGACTTTTCGAGATGTCATCAATATATCAAGTTTGGTATTTTTTACTTGCAACTATGTCACATAATACGACACCACGTGAAGGATATACATTGTTCGGACAATTTTTGAATTTCTTACGCCTGTTCCAAACTATGGTCAAAACAGCGGGCATGAAGTTACTTAGCTAGGGGATGAGCCTCGCTAAACTTGCACTGGATCTCTGAAGAAATAGCATATTGTGAATCTAAAAATGATTTTTGCAAAAAATCATGGGCATCAAATCATATACATGTAGTTCAAATCGGACCCACTTCCTACCGATTCAGCAGAAATTTGTTTTTTTCACTAGGGATGGCCGGAAAAGTTTGAGATCTCCTGGTTGTGACATTTTAAATGTCAGGTGGTCTAGTATTTTTGAAAAAAGGGGTGGCAGCATTTTGAAAAATTCATTTGGTGATAGCTTCACAAAACTCCCCGTTTTTGGCACTTCAAAAATAAAAAATGGCATTTCCGTGCGACGAAAAGGAAAACTTTCTTTGATAACATTGTTTGCCATTCAAAGATACACATGTGTGAAACATATCATGTCTATGCGACGATTTTCGGTATGCACTCCGGAGTTAGCGACACTTTGGTGAAAAAACCCTATGTGATCATCTGCAACAAATCAAATTACAGGAAACAACCACCCGTGGATTGCCCATCTCATCCTAATCTGGACCGTTGAAGCACATCCAACGGCCACCAAAGAAGCACACGTCGCCCATCAACCTACCTCCACCTCCACCATCCACCACATCCCACAACCTCCCAGTCCCCATTCTCTCCCAACCGATTGCCGTCTCCCGAAACCCTAGGGTTGCCCGAACCCTAGCATGCCCCGAGCGAAATCTGCCGCCAGCCACGCCCCTCTCGGACCCTCCTGCCCCAGACCCCCCTCCTATGGCTCGACGCGTGCCACCACGACGTGGTCTTCACAACCACGCGAGCATCCACCCTACGATTCCTCTACCTTTCCATCTTCGATTCCCCATACAGCAGCCGTAGTAGAGAAAAATCTCGCTTGATCCACCACCAAGCGACCAATCCATAGCTCTCTGCGCGCTAGACAACACACTGCCGGCTGCAGTGTCGGAGCGGCCCAAGAAGACCGCCAAGCTGTCGACGCCAAGCGGCAGGAAGAGGAACAAAGATAACACGGTGCCGAGGGCCAAGATTGACCTCGCTAGTGGTGGTGGAGCATGTTGTGGAGTATGTCCGCTCCGAGGATTTGCAGCCGGTGGCCGGGCCCAAGGCACGGGCCGCCGGCCTACTTGCGGAGATCGAGTCCAAGGGCTGGGTGAAGGTCTGCGAGGCACTCAATGACGTGCGCGCCTCGCCATCCGCCACCCCGCGCTCCTCGCCCTAATCCTGTATGTATTGTTCCCCATCTCTGTCTGCTTCTCTGAATTTTCTTTTATCTTATTCCCCTCTGGATCGTGGTGATTCCCCTCTGAATTTTGTTTTGTCTGATTCCCTTCGACAAGCTGCTCCTCTAGCTGCTGCTCAAGCCGTCACAGGACAAGCGGTTCATGGTCGAGGAGGCCGAGAAGGTGATGTGCATCTGTGTTCATCATCACCACGCTGGGGAAGCTACAGGCTGTCACATCCCAAAATTTTCCAAATTTTGAAATGTGAAAAGTCAAATAAACAAAAGAATTAAAGGATGAAATTTAGGGGGAAAAGGAAACTTTTTATTTCTAATAGGAAATACCAAAACCTTATTTAATAAAATGAATTTTGAATAAGGAAGTGACAAACAAATCAAATGAAGTCATGCATGGAATGTATGTTGATCTTAAGCACTTGCATTTTAAACCAATGGAAAAAGAATAAACAAAAAACCTAAACCCTAATAAGAAAATCATCACATCAAGTTCAATTCAATTCTATGGCTATGTACATATAGAATTTGAGCATAAGCATATATAAGTGATCTATATGGGCAAAGAACAAAATTATAAATCCACAAGAATTGGTTTCACTCTATTTGGAGTCATGGATAAAAAGTTACGATATTTATAAGATAAAAGAAAGTACTCGGCCAATAAAGCTCATAGAAAAAAATTAATAAGTTAATTGCAAACAAAGTAATTTTAAATGTTATATAAAGGTAAATAATTATTAAATAGAATCATACAAATTGGAACCACCTTTGGAACTATAAATCAAAAGATGAGATTTATATAAGACAAGAAGAAAAGGAAATCAAAAATATATTGCAAAGCCAAGATAAGCCATATCTAAAATCCATGTCTAAATGGAACGAAAGTATATTTAAAAAATATATAATGGTAAAAAATTATTTTATAAAACTTTGTAAATTGGTTTGACCCTTTTTGGAGTTTTAAATAAAAAGATATGAAGGAAAGTAACTAAGTAAGAAAAAAAGAGAACCATATAGGCCAGTAAATATTTATAAATGATATTGTTTGAATTGGATAATAAATAAGATAGATAATATCCTAAAATGATCTTGTTGATTTTACAAATTTTTGAAAATTTGACTGGATCCATTTAGAGCTCTAAATCAAAAGTTATTAAAGAAAACAGAAAAATAAAAAAAGAAACGTAAAAAAAGAGATGTATACCCTATCTAACCCAGCCAAGTCCAGCAAGCCCTCTCTCTCATATATTTTTTCCCTTCCTTTCAAAGTGGGCCACACTTCCTGGCCATCTAGCCGATTAAACCCAACCATCTATCCTATTCCTGGTGTCGTTCACGTACGTGTGTCCAGAAGCTTGAGCGTCATGGCTGTACCTCTTCTCTTCTCTCTCCCATCAATTCTAGTGGATCTCTTCACTCGCAATAAACACGAAATTTGTTGTATATCCAATGAATGTTCCGTTCAGGCTATTAGTTCCCCGTTTTATTGTGTTAATTGCCCAAGCCGAAGCGGTGCTCCGAATGCCACCCGTCGACACACATCACTCGATCTCCCTCCTCCTACCATAACAAGTTGAACCGAGGAGAGCACCATCTTCCTCTCGTTCTCCTCCATCATTTTTATTCTCAAAATTTGTCGAGAGGGGGTCTGTAGAACTTATACCGATGATACCAAGATAAGCCAAAAACCGGAGTTCATCGTCAGATCTTATCGTCCACGGTGAGCAACTTGTCAATTTCTCGAACCAGAATACTCTCCTCATCATTGCCTACCTCGAGGAAATGATGGTGCGACTTCTTGTTGCAGTTCGCCGCGCCGCTGACATCGCACGTTGCTCTAGCTAAGGATTTCTCTCTCTCTCTCTTGGACTCTACAAAGGATGCCATGGTCATCATCGTGTTCGCCTCGATGTCCTCTACGTCGTCCACGTCTTCTTCAACTCCAGATACGTTCCTAGCAACGAGAACGGCAATGCTAAGCTCGTGCCCGCTATTCCGGCGATCTCTCCGGCGAGCTATTCCGGTGAGCACTCCTAGTCCATCCGATCTTTATCTAACGGTCAAAATAAGATCACTTACCGAAGGGGTATCATCCAATCAGATTCTGCCAAGTGTCATGTCTATTTCTATTTTCGGATTTTTAGGACATAAGAACATAGGAACTTGCAAAAATCATATATTTAGTTCTCTTTGTCCAAATTTAGCAAATAATATGTCTATGGATTCAAAAAAATGAGTAGAACACAGTAGAGTGACAATTCGCTACTTTTGTGACGGGTAAAATCACGTTTTATACAGAACCATATGTGGGGTATTTTGGCTATAAAACATGTTCTAAAAATTATTTTTGAGTGAAACCTGTTGCAAATGGTTGTGTATTGAACCCTATGACCATAAACATAAACACAAAAAAATTAAAATTAAAATTTTATGGCAGTCGCAAATATCACATTGAATAAGCCTTATCCTAGTAAAAGAAAAATACTTTAAATAACCAAATTGCACTAAAATGGTTCCAATTGGAATTTAAAATATATAAAAGGACCAGTAGGTGTTTGTAGTGTTCAGAACCTTGCTGTAACAACTTGTTCAATAAAATATCTTGTTGTATGCTTGCATGTATTTCGTTGTATTCATGTGTTGTTTTGTGATGCTAGTTTTGAGTGTGCTTTTTTGCTTCATTGTATTGTTGTAGATTTTGGAGTGTGACGTTGAAAGATTGAGAAGTGTATCTAATTATTCTACTATCAAGGCAAGTAGCACTATGATGAAGTCCTACTGTTTTCATTATACTTAGTGGATTTTTGTAGTATATGCATGATAGACTATATTATTATGCTATGCTATATCTCCTATGTAGAATAAAGAATGGTAGTTTCTACTTGGTAGGTGAAGAATCGTAAGATTAGAAATGCTTAGCCCTGCTATAGATTTTGGGATGGAATATTATATTATGATTATATGGAGTATTGAAAAATATATGTTTTCCATAATAAAACAAGTTCTTAATGAAACACATGGGTGGAAATGGGACTTGCTTGGATTATGTTGAGTGGTTACTCAAGGGCCATGTCTATGGTCGGCTGGTGTATCGCACTTGTGGACGGCCACCCAGGAACAAAGAGATTGGAGACGTTCTTGTCGTGAAGCTTCCAGTACAGCCACATGGCATATGGGCTCTGCCTTGACCGACTAAGTTGCGAGAACTCAGCCAAATGGACAGAGGGTGGTAGTGATTATAGGATGGAACGCGTCTGTGGTGGTCTGAGGGATTGCTTCTGAAAAGTCTCATCTCGATGCATGTCGAGTCTTGTGGGGAAAGTGCACCACCTCTCGAGAGGGTAAAACTAAGTACTTAGCCGTCTCCCCGGTTATGGACAACTTCTGAGCCTCAAGACAATGAAGCAGAATCAAGAATCTCATCATTCTAATTTCCTAAGTTAAAACTTGATGGGTGAACAAGGGTTGTTGGTTCATTGATTTCTATCGATGGAACCTAGGTTCACTGATTTCTATCAGTGGTACCACTATGTTGTGATTGCAAATATTACCTAGAGGGTATCCAGTGTAACTTAGTTGATAATAAGTGTTGCAAACTATTTATAAAAAGATAGGGAAAAACTTTCTTGCTGCAAACTAGCCAAATCTCTACCTAGCCACATAGGCATGTAGTAATAGGTTCCACTTTATATCCACATACTAGTGACACTTGCCAATACAATTCAAAATGTATTGACCCTTGTGGCTGTAACTTATCATGTTGCAGGATTACTTGATGATCGTGAAGTTTGATGAGTAGGGGTTACGAGTCTACACCCAACATGTTTGCCTGTGGCACATGAAGATGAAGGACTCCATGCTTTATAGTTATATTTGCTGCTTTGTAATGAGATAGTCATATGAGCTATGTAAGTTGTAATGAACTATTTTTATTCCTGGATATGCGATGTAATATGACCTTTGTTTCTTGATATTACATCTTAAACTGTGGGTGCTAGGTATTCGATCCAGGGACTAGCACTATAAACACAGGGATCTGTACCTTAGCAGGTTCGGGTCATGACAGATGGTATCAGAGCATTGTGTTGCCTATAGGTTCGTAACCCTAGGATTTGGACAACCCCTTAGAATAATAGGAGTTGTATTTGTTCTAAGTTATTTACAAATAATCTTGTAAATCCTTTCCTTAGTTTCTATATCTCTCCCTTTTCAACTTGATGACAAAGGACTTCAACATCATCACCGCAAAGGACCTCAACTTCATCTTTGCAAAGGGCCTCATCTTCATCATCACTAAGGACTTCATCTTCAACATCACTAAGGATTTTAGCTCCAACATCACCAAGGACTTCAACATCATCAAGGACTTCATCTTCAGCATGACTAAGGACTTAAGTCCAACACCTCAAAGGACTTTCGCTTCAGGATCAATGAGGACTTCAAGACTACCTACTTTGGATTTGGACTTCTCGACATTGTCAACATGCTAGATCTACCTAACTCTATCACAAAAGGAAGTCAAGTGAAGTTTTAGAAGGAAGATTTTCTCTTCAGTAGTTATAGGACTTAGAAAAAAAATTAGGATCCTGTTGATAATAGGAGCAATCAACTACTTAGGAAATGATGAGCTACACGCCTAACTCAAGGGGAAGGACAAGGCATTCTAGGATCAAGAAGAGAAGTCAAGATCAACAGAGGAGAAGTTCAAGGATCATACAAGGATTTCAAGAAAGAAGAAAAGTTCAAGTTTTGTAGAAAATAAGATGAGAGAGAAATCAGGAAAGATCTTAGGATTAGATACTTATCTATTATGGTTTTACTAGGTTATATTAGCTTTAGTTTCTCGTGGTACAATCTTGATTCATTTGGCTAGAATCAACAAATCTATCAAGGAAGACAAAAGCAAGACAATCGGACTTTGGATGTTCACCAACTCAGAACCTCACATGTCATTCTTCGACTCTAGAAGGAGTGTTGCATGGAAAGATATTGAAGAACTTGGAGAAATACTTAGGCATAGACTGCACAACACTTGGAAGGACTTCAAGGAAGAGAAGAAATATACTCAAGACCTGGAGACTAAGGAAACTCAACTTAGGAGGACCTTGTAAAAACATGACATAAGGACACCTTGATCTCATTCCTAATGCACTATCTATGGAGAAGGATGGAATAATCCCAAGGGAATAATATCAAGTCGAACCCTATAGTTGGACCACCACATTAGTTATTCGTTTAAATAATCGATTTTTTGATTGTTTATGGGTCATACCAATCTATGTGGTATGGCAATAATATTTTGTTTGCCTAAGTGATGATTGAACTTTGTTGTTGTATGTATGATTGAAATTGCTTGGTGTGATCTATTGTGTATGTGTAGAATTCTTTCCCTATAGATAATTTGTCTATTATAATCCCAATCCCAATCTAGCCCAAGGAAATGACTTATCCAAGAAACCAAAACTCCAACATCAATCTTGAGATGCCCATTACAATGCAATCGCTAACAACTCAAACAAAGTTAACTCAAGTGACAACCTAGTTTTTAACCAACAATCACAACAACTCTAAGTTATACCAACATGATCAATACCCCTTGTAGAGAGACCATGAGAACAATGAATCCAAGGATAAATTTGTAGAAATACCACGAGCCAAAAAAAATCTATGGAGACATAGGACACTTATAAAGAGCATATTGACCAATTCCCTAATTGTGAGAATGCTCCATATCTCAAGTTACGTGTTCCCTATGTGAAGTCACTAATCATGTCCCTATCTAATGCCACATCTATCTTAGAGTTCAAAAGATAAAACGTGTCAAGGATGGAAATTTTCAATCTCCCAATGATAGCCAAAGACTAAAGTCAAACTAATTTCTCAAGAGACAACCTAGTCAAAATCCTTTTAAGGGTGGTAGTACCTTAGTTGTCCTGAAACCAACCTATTGTTTCTAGCCTTCCCGAATATCGGGACGATATTCCTTTTAAGGGTGGTAGCCTGTTACATCCCAAAATTTTCCAAATTTTGAAATGTGAAAAATCAAATAATCAAAAGAATTAAAGGATGAAATTTAGGGGGAAAAGGAAACTTTTTGTTTCTAATAGGAAATACCAAAACCTTATTTAATAAAATGAATTTTAAATAAGGAAGTGACAAACAAATCAAATGCAATCATGCATGGAATGTATGTTGATCTTAAGCACTTGCATTTTAAACCAATGGAAAAAGAATAAACCAAAAACCTAAACCCTAATAAGAAAATCATCACATCAAGTTCAATTCAATTCTATGGCTATGTTCCATATAGAATTTGAGCATAAGAATATCTAAGTGATCTATATGGGAAAAGAACAAAATTATAAATTCACAAGAATTGGTTTCACTCTATTTGGAGTCATGGATAAAAAGTTATGATATTTATAAGATAAAAGAAAGTACTCGGCCAAAAAAGCTCATAGAAAAAATCAATAAGTTAATTGCAAACAAAGTAATTTTAAATGTTATATAAAGGTAAATAATTATTAAATAGAATCATACAAATTGGAACCACCTTTGGAAATATAAATCAAAAGATGAGATTTATATAAGATAAGAAGAAAAATAAATCAAAAATATATTGCAAAGCCAAGATAAGCCATATCTAAAATCCATGTCTAAATGGAACAAAAGTATATTTAAATAATATATAATGGTAAAGAATTATTTTATAAAAATCTGTAAATTGGTTTGACCCTTTTTTGAGTTTTAAATAAAAAGATATGAAGGAAAGTAACTAAGTAAGAAAAAAGAGAACCATATAGACCAGTAAATATTTATAAATGATATTGTTTGAATTGGATAATAAATAAGATAGATAATATCCGATCTTGTTGATTTTATAAATTTTTGGAAATTTGAATGGATCCATTTAGAGCTCTAAGTCAAAAGTTATTTAAGAAAACAGAAAAAGAAAAAAAGAAACGTAAAAAAAAGAGATGTATACCCTATCTAACCCGGTCGAGTCCAGCAAGCCGTCTCCCTCTCATATATATTTTTCCTCCTTTCAAAGTGGGCCGCACTTCCTGGCCCATGTACGTGTCCAGAAGCTTGAGCGTCATGGTTGTACCTCTTCTCCTCTCTCTCCCATCAATTCTAGTGGATCTCTTCACTCGCAATAAACATGAATTTTTTTATATCCAATGAATGTTCTGTTCAGGGTATTAGTTCCCCGTTTTATTGTGTTGATTGCCCAAACCAAACCGGTGCTCCGAATGCCACCCGTCGGCATACATCACTCGATCTCCCTCCTCCTACCATAACAAGGTGAACCGAAGAGAGCACCATCTTCCTCTCGTTCTCCTCCATCATTTTGGTGCTCAAAATTTCTCGAGAGGAGGTCTGTAGAACTCATACCGATGATACCAAGATCAGCCAAAAAACGGAGTTCATTGTCAGATCTTGTCGTCCATGGTGAGCAACTTGTCAATTCCTCGAACCAGAATACTCTCCTCATCGTTGCCTACCTCCAGGACATGATGGTGCGAGTTCTTGCTGCAGTTCGCCACGCTGCCGACGTCGCACGTTGCTCCAGCCAAGGATTTCTCTCTCTCTTGGACTATACAAAGGACGCCATGGTCATCATAGTGTTCGCCTCGACGTCCTCTACGTCGTCCATGTCTTCTTCAACTCCGGATATGTTCCTAGCGACGAGAACGGCAATGCCAAGCTCGTGCCCGCTATTCCGGCGAGCTATTCCGGTGAGCACTCCTAGTCCATCCGATCTTCATCTAACGGTCAAAATCAGATCACTTACCAAAGGGGTATCCTCCAATCACATTCTGCCAAGTGTCATGTCTATTTCTATTTTCGGATTTTTAGGTCATAAGAACATAGGAACTTATAAAAATCATATCTTTAGTTCTGTTTGTCCAAATTTAGCAAATAATATGTCTATGGATTCAAAAAAATGAGTAGAACACAATAGATTAACAATTACAATCTTTTGTGAGGGTTAAAATCACGTTTTATAAAGAACCATTTGTGGGGTATTTTGGCTATAAAACATGTTCTAAAAATTATTTTTGAGTGAAACCTTTTGCAAATGGTTGTGTATTGAACCCTATGACCATAAACATAAACACACAAAAATTAAACATATAATTTTATGGCAGTAGCAAATATCACATTGAATAAGCCTTATCCTAGTAAAAGAAAAATACTTTAAATAACCAAATTGCACTAAAATGGTTCCAATTGGAATTTAAATTATATAAAAGGACCAGTAGGTGTTTGTAGTGTTCAGAACCTTGCTGTAACAACTTGTTCAATAAAATATCTTGTTGTATGCTTGCATGTATTTCGTTGTATCCATGTGTTGTTTTGTGATGCTAGTTTTGAGTGTGCTTTTTTGCTTGATTGTATTGTTGTAGATTTTGCGGAGTGTGACGTTGAAAGATTGAGAAGTGTATCTAATTATTCTACTATCAAGGCAAGTGGCACTATCATTAAGTCCCACTATTTTCATTATACTTAGTGGATTTTTGTAGTATATGCATGATAGACTATATTATTATGCTATGCTATATCTCCTATGTAGAATAGGGAATGGTAGTTTCTACTTGGTAGGTGAAACATCATAAGATTAGAAATGCTTAGCCCTGCTATAGATTTCGGGATGGAATATTATATTATGATTATATGGAGTATTAAAAAATATATGTTTTGTATAATAAAACAAGTTCTTAATGAAACACCTGGGTGGAAATGGGACTTGCTTGGATTATGTTGAGTGGTTACTCAGGGGCCATGTCTATGGTCGGCTGGTGTATCGCACTTCTGGACGGCCACAGGAACAAAGAGATTGGAGACGTTCTTGTCGCGAAGCTTTCGGTGCAGCCACATGGCATATGGGCTCTGCCTTGAATGACTAAGTTGCGATAACTCAGCCAGACGGACAGAGGGTAGTAGTGATGATAGGATGGAACGCGTCCGTGGTGGTCTGAGGGATTGCTTCTGAAAATTCTCGTCTCGATGCATGTCAAGTCTTGTGAGGAAAGTGCACCACCTCTCGAGAGGGTAAAACTAAGTACTTAGTCGTGTCCCCGGTTACGGACAACTTCTGAGCCTCAAGACAATGAAGCAGAATCAAGAATCTCATCATTCTAATTTCCTAAGTTAAAACTTGATGGGTGAACAAGGGTTGTTGGTTCATTGATTTCTATCAATGGAACCTAGGTTCACTGATTTCTATCAGTGGTACCACTATGTTGTGATTGGAAATATTACCTGGAGGGTATCCAGTATAACTTAGTTGATAATAATTGTTGCAAACTATTTATAAAAAGATAGGGAAAAACTTTCTTGCTGCAAACTAGCCAAATCTCTACCTGGCCAGATAGGCATGTAGTAATAGGTTCCACTTTATATCCACATACTAGTGACACTAGCCAATACAATTCAAAATGTATTGACCCTTGTGGCTATAACTTATAATGTTGCAGGATTACTTGATGATAGTGAAGTTTGATGAGTAGGGGTTACGAGTCTGCACCCAACATGTTTGCCTGTGGCACATGAAGATGTAGGACTCCATGCTTTATAGTTATATCTGTTTCTTTGTAATGAGATAGCCATATGAGCTATGTATGTTGTAATGAACTATTTTTATTCCTGGATATGCGATGTAATATGACCTTTGTTTCTTGATATTACATCTTAAACTGTGGGTGCTAGCTATTCGATCCAGGGACTAGCACTATAAACACAGAGATCTGTACCTTAACAGGTTCGGGTCATGACACAGGGTCATGAACTCATCACCAATCGGCTCTTCGAGGACATGACCCTGCCGACCTTGACGTGAGGTACACCCGAAGCACCCTCCGTAGTTCCTAGTTGTTCATGAGTTAGGCACGAGATTTACAAGAGCGCGATATGTAGGTAGATCGATAGCGGAGATTCATGGTGTCCCTGATTCCGTTGCTATGGTTCAACACTGCCTTAGTTACACTTGATGCAGTAACAAATATAAGCTTAATTTAACAAGAAAGTTCAAGGTTGATTTTGTAATGTCTGATGGAAAGCAATGTATTTTTTTGTCATTTGATAAGTGAATATGTAAGTGTGCAAGTGTATCTAACCATGCACTCTCTCCTACATAACCTAGAGGCTAGAGTAGTATACTGTAAGTGTACAAGTGAATCTGTCTAAATAGTACATATACAAAAAATACTGATAAGGACAGGAACAACGACACCCATGTTGCATTTGTTGATGTATTGCAGTTGTATTATTCATGTCTAGATATTTCAATATGCAACATCTTTTTCGAATTTGTGATGATGAATATTTGTAATAGGAGGCCAACCTACACTACTGCACCTGAAGTCTTGCTAGGTTTTGGACAATTCCAACCTACACTAGGTGGTCAAGGGGAAGTGCGATGATCAGGTTTTGGTGTTTTGGTTCTGCTATTGCGTTTTAGCCAACATCGGGTGCATCATGCATTGTGCAGAACGGTCGGATTGCCAAGGACGCCAAGGAGTCCATCCAGGAGTGCGTCTCCGAGTTCATCAGCTTCATCGCCACTCACTAGCGAGTTAGTGCCTCCTCCCCTCTCTCTGATCACTCCACTTGCCCAGATACGAAATAGTCGCTGAGTAGAATTTTTTGCGTGTGATCCCTGAGCATAGAGTATTTCATGTTTGTAAAACTATCCGCTTCGATTAAATAACAGTCTGTGAAATTTAAGTGTTATGTCATGTGTTCTATATCTTTATGTTTAAAAACTAAACTGGAATTTAGTTCAGTTCTGCAGTGCCCCTTGCCACTAACACCACCTCTTGGCCATGTAGTCAGGTCATGAATGCCTTGTCTCGACCATGGTTCCGCTCTGGAATTCGGTAACTCCCCACTCCCTCTCTATATCCCTTTGGTGCTACCCATTAGTTGAATGTTTTGTGTATTTCCTGAAGCATGTATGCCGGTGAACAAATGCTTCATAGTAGAAGATTCCTAGGCACATGACCTTGTATGGTTATGGATTTGTTGATGCCATTATATTTGTTCCACCACTAATCAGTGGATTCCTAGATATTGACTGTGAGTCCACAAGATTTTACTCATTGCTATGATGATTTGTTTAGATCTTGCATGTAATTTAGTAATGGCAAATACTGAGTATTCTAGCTATAGCATAGCTTTTCCAGTTCCTACTTTATAATACATCAAAGGTTTTTGTAAGTTGCTCAAAGCTTGGTTCCTACTCTGTATTTACTTTGTTGTTTCAATTTTGTGGTGGGTTCTTACAGTTGTGTCCCCGGGTACACATTCCTACATAGATTTGTACATGTACATTCAGGTGTTTACTGTTCAACTAATGATACTGTTCTGTTTGAAATGAAGGAGAAGGCTGAGAAGCTCAAGATCGAGCACCAAAAAATCTTCTAGTTTACAAGAGCTACACGTTGAAGAAGTTGCAGAGTACTCATGAGACCTTTATTTATAGATTCCAGTGTATGAACATTCGATGGTAGAATTAGTTGTAATGTGATCGCTGTGATGTAAAGTGTGGAATTTCACATTCTAACTTTTCTGACTACCATATTGTAACAATCTGATTATGGATGTTATTTAAAAAAATCATGTGTTTTTTATCTCCTTTCTAAATAGGAATATTGTTTACTAATCACGTTTGAAAAAAATTAAAACCTGATGACTGCTAATCGGGACCCATAGTGTAGAACAATTTGACCACTGAGGCCCTAGTGCAAGAAAGGTGAAAATAGAAAATAAATGGACTGTAAAAAGGCCTGGAATTTGGAAATAAGTGGATTATAAAAGGCTCAGGCCTAGAAAACAAAGAAGCCAAGTGTTGGGCTTGGCCCATGCAGCTTACTATAATTGATAGTAAAAAACTACAAACAAGGCTAAATTGTTGGGCTTGGTCCATATAAATTGTCGAAGTGGACTGGGCTGATTCCTTGCCAAGTCGGATCAGCCACGTAGGATGTGACCTGGATTGGCTAGATGGTCTATGACAATATTGAATCTTCATAGAGGTAATGACGATCCAAGATCGTCATAGACGGTTATGATGATTTCGCAAAAAACTTCGTTATAGTTCATTTGCAACGCCCGGCTTTTGATGATTTCATTTTCGTCATCAAATCATCATAGATGGACTACTATGACGATTCTGTGGCGGAAATGGAGGGTCATAGAAGCCCATATTCCTTGTAGTGATTGTTTTAAATAAAGAAGTGCATTCCACCCATGATGTAATAGTATTTCTAGGCAAAGATAGCAACCATTATTTTGCTCTTCCTCTAAGAGAGAAAGAAAATAAACGCAATTTGACCGCATCAGGGTCAACGTCTTTTATGCGCATCATATCACATATTTCAGTGAAAGTATTTAAGTGCATACCTGCATCCTCAACAACAGAGCCTGCAAATTGATTCTGTTGAACCAAACATAAATAATGGGGCTTAATTTCATAGTCATCAGCAATAATTGTTGGCTGAGTAATAGGAGTACGCAAATAATCATTGTTGGGAGTAGCAAACTCCCCAAGCTTCTTTTCAGCCATATTTCTTATGTTTTTGGGTTTTCTTAAACAGAGATTTATAATAGTAAAAGCAATAATTTAAGGACGAACTAATTTTTTTGGTTTTTCAAATAAAGACTGAAAGCAAACTAACAAAATTAAAAACAAGAATTAAAACTAGCAAGCTTCCTACTAACCTCACTAGGGTAGTTATTGCTTCCCCGGCAACGGCACCAGAAAAAGGGTTGATACCTTTGATCCGGATTACAGATGTAGTATAGCTCCTTTTCCGTAGTAGACCTAGGTAATCGAATCCTCAGGAAGCATATGCGTAGTGAAGTTACTTTAACGGACCTTCGGGAATTTTAGAATTCATTTTGTGTTTTTACCGGACAAAGAGTTTGCATCTTTTTGTTGTTGTCTATCGATAGAGAGGGCCTAGGGCATTCAGTTTCACCTATAGCTGTGCAAAACATCTGATGGGAATAAAATATTAAGATAAATTATGCATGTAATTGTTAGAGCAAGTAAATCCCTCACATACAGCCGTACTACCCCTTATGTCACTAGGGTTCCCATCCTGCAGATTAGTCATTACTCATACTCCCTATACCTGGCTCAATCTTCGGAGTCTTGGGTACCTGACAAGTCCTTAGATTGAGGCAACAGAGGGTACGCTAATCATCATGTCATACAAACTAATACATGATCCCGTCTATGATAAATAACATGCACAAAAGGTACATGGCTAGGCCGAAGCCCTTAGCCCAAGGAGAATTACTCACACATAGAGATGAGATCGAAGATCATAAACATTGTAGTGGAAATCATGAGATTGATAGCAAATAGTCTTACAATTTCGCCAATTGAAGAAGATATCTACTATTACAAGTGGCGGAATATGGCTATGGTGGTGGAGAGATTAGATCTAAGTCTATTCCTCTGGCGGCTGATGATCTGGGGCAAGGACTCGAGAGCAGGCATGAGAGAGGCCCTTTTCTCATCGCCCGGGGCTTCTTTATATAGGGGTCCCTTCACGAAAGTTGTTATGTTTGACCTAGCGGTGTTGATGGAAACTATACGACCGGAACTATACGGCCGGAATTTTGTTCTAGTCGTATATTTGGTCGTTAAAGCTTCTACCTCAGACTCACGACTCCTGGTTTCTTCTAGTTGTTGGAAATCTCATATCTTTGACTTCAATGTAGTGATTCCCATCATCAAATGTCATTATCTGCATAGGGAAAATGGAAAAAGAAAGGATTGCATACCCCTTTGATCATTAGGCATTAGTGGCAGGGTTTGGAGAGATATTTTATCAAAAATTTGAATAATATCCAGTTTAAATGCAGATGTAGATGGCTATATTTCAGAGCCATCACCTGACGAGGGAGCGCCTCCACAAGATGATGAGGATGAGTTGATGTTTCCTGAACTGGTAGAAATGTCCCACGGTGCCACATTTGATGACACTGATGACGAAGAGAAGAAGGAGAACAATGACAGTCTAGTTTTAGCCGAGTACGATGGTGAGGACTTGCCAGTAATTGAGTGGGACATGAACAATCCTAAAACATCAGAATGCACAGTATTTGAAATGATGTGGGACTATCGTAATGCCCTTACTACATATTGCATCCACAACAATAATGATTATGATGTTATTAAGAGTGCGCCAGTGTCGGGGGGGGGGGGAAGACCCCCGGGTAGGCCAAGCCAGGCTCAGCTGGACGGCTCTAGGGATGCCTGGCCAGATGGCCGCAAGACAAAGAACCACAACTGGGTAGACCGCCTCATCCGGTCCGCCCTCAACATTCCCTGGCTGGCCTGTCTAGCTAGGTGACTAGAAGAGCCTGCTAGGTGGCCACCTCTACCCAGCGGCCTCGGATCCGTTGGCCAAATATATAGAGGGAGTGACGGTCCTTGCTGAGCTCACCCCTGACCGGACAGGCTGGCGCGCCGCCCTGTCGGCACTACAAGACAATGGCGCCAAAGCAACAAGGCTGGAAGCTGAGGATAGTGTTGTCGGCTGACCTCTAAAGCACCAGTTGACGAGTAAAGCACTGGTTGACGAGTAAAGCGTCGGGTCACGCCCAAAGCAAAGGCGCTAGGACACTGTAGCGTCGTCCCCCTGTACGGGAGGCTTGACCGGGTACTAGCCCACCTGCTGGGGCCGTTCAGCCGGCCACTTTGTAAACCCAAAGCCCAAATAGTAAACCCTAGAGCCCATATTGTAACCTACCCCTCCCAACCAGTATATAAGGGAGGGTAGTGTGAGGGTTCTAGGTAGAGTCTACAAGTTACAAGTTCACAAGATTCCACAAGTTCTATAGTTCATCTTCCTCTATCTCTCCATAGCAGCTAGGGAAACATCTCAAGGAGCACTTGTACTGAGCATTTGCTCCCCATGTATTAGATCCTTGCAGGAGTAGGAGTGTTACCTCGACAAGAGGGCTCCGAACCTGGGTTCATTGCTGTGTTTGCAGTATTTGTTCCCAACCCATTGCAAGTAGCCACCGATGGCAACCTCATTGTCCCCTCTCATGCCATCCCTGATGGCACTGCAGTGTTCCACACCATGATAGTTGTCGCCCACTATGGGGCATAGCGCGTCGGATGGGGTCATCTTTCGCACAGGACTTCCGCTCGTCGCCGGTGAGCGAGTCACCTCTGGCCTCATCCTCACCTTCGGCTCCTTCAATATGTCATCAACAACGCATCCTTCTTCAACGGAGAAACCTTCCCAACCGATGGCTCCATCATGCACTTCGGCAAGCACTGCGTCTACGTCGCCACCATCTCCGAGGATTTGCCTCGCGAGGTCATCATTGTCTCCAGCGCACAACCTGGCTTCCCTGCTCTACGCGTCACTAGTGCTAGCATCAAGGTCATGATGGCCAGATCAGGCGATGACCGTTGTCCGCCTATGGAGCGCGACACGGGAGGCAACAATGCCGCTCCGCGTGAGCAAGACCTAGATCCGCTGGCCAACTTCATCTAGAAGCTTCACATCCCCATCGCCCCCGAGGTGGATCCAGCAACGGCCGTAGCTGCGCTGGAGGCCACACGCCATAACCTCCTAGAGGAAGCCAGCAAGGTCATTGCATGCCAGTGCTGCCTGGAAGCGGCCATGCGTGAATACAACACCGCACATGGCTTCACGCGCCTACCCGGTGCCAACCTGTATATTCCACCCCAGGGCTGTATCTTGGGCTCGGAACTAGACCGTGCTACTGACTCGCACGTCCACGTGGCTCAGCCGGTTTATAGTACTCCGACCAAGAACATAAGGGCTGTAGAAGCAGCCGCCACTGTGCTAAGCCACCTGGAGGGCGATGAGCTGCATCGCCAACATGCACGTGTTCAGCTCCTTATCGCAACAGTCAACAAGTAGTAAGCCGGGGCAGGAGCGAGCCTCGGGGGAAATAGCAAAAGCCAGCAGCCTCGCCGGACGGAGGATCTGGTGGCTGGAGGTAGCAATGCCTCCTCTCCAAACGGGACGAGGCTAAACATCCATCCATGTGGCGGATTAGCCGGCCGTGGGCATCACAATCCTGACATCGTGCCAGTCACTAGAAGAAACCACGGTCCGACTAACAGAGCCAGACAAGGGCCACATCATCAACCGGTTGACGTAAGTCGAGAGAAGCCTCGTGCCAACCAAGTCCCGCCTGACGGTGCGACTCGGTCCACGCGAGCCAGAAACGCGTGATGCACGCGCACGCATTGACCTCTTGATGTAGTCATGAGTGCTGGAAGAGGAAAGCCTGGCTGGCCCAAGATGTTTTGGACCATGCATCTGGAATGAACCATTTCCAAAGGAATTTACGCTCCCAAGGGACATGCCGAAGTGCAAAGGCACGGTCAAGGTGGAGGACTGGCTGGTTGACTACACCACCACGGTGGGCATCGCAAATGGCAACCGCCGGGTAGCCATGCGCTATGACCCCCTCATGCTTCTCGACTTGGCCAGAACATGGCTCAAAAGTCTCCCTAACAACAACATGAACACTTAGATTGACTTTGAGCAGGTGTTCGTCCGCAACTTCACCGGCACCTACAAGCGCCCGGGTTGCCCCGACGAGGTCACCCTCTGCGTCCAGGGCAAAGACGAGTCCGGCCGCTCCTACATCACCCAGTGGAAAAACATGCACAACTCCTATGAGGGTGTGCGCGAGCACTAAGCAGATGACTTATTCATTAACGGTTGCAGAGATGGCACCATGCTTAATCATAAGCTTCGTCGGGTGGATCCCACCACCATGGCCTAGACCATGGAAATCATGGACAAGTATGCCACCGCTGATACGACAATGAAAAGATCCATCTGGTTGGATGACTAGGGGCAGATCGTCGTGGATGTCACCATGGACCGACGCTAGTTGAATGGAAACAACAACAACTCCAGGCGGCACGACAACTGCCACGACAACTGGAAGGATGACCAGCCGGATAAACAATATGGTTCCAGGCAGATGGCAGCCGTTCAAGAGGACCCAGTTGCAGGCGGCAGCAAGAGGCAGAAGCCTGATGACTGGCCACCTCAACCCAAGTACACCATCAAAATGATGCTTGATGGCCCATGCAAGTTCCATAGTGGTGGCAACAATCCGGCTACATATACAACTCGCTAGTGCACCTGGACAAAGAAGATGGACGAGGTGTGTGGGTTGCCGCCCTCGCCTCCGCGAGCCGGTGGCCAGCAGGACAACCGCGACCGCCAGAACCGCCAGGACAAGGACGGTGGAGATTACCCTCGCTGAGTAGGAAACTACCACATCTTCACCACCGAGCCATAAACCAAGCATAGCAAGAGGCGCCGCGAGGTGGAGGTGAACGCAATCATTCCCCCCTCCCCTCAGTACCTAAACTGGTCTGAGCAAGAGATCATGTGGAGCCGGAAGGACCAACCGGATGTATTTCCACATCCAGGCACCTACGTGATGGTTTTGGACCCCATCATCATCTCCTAGAAGCACTCATGCAGATTCTCCCGTGTTGTCGTAGACGGAGGCAGCAGCATCAAGCTTCTATATTGCAGCTCGCTGGACCGGCTTGGCATCAAGGAGTACTAGGTGGAGCAGTCCAGTACCTCCTTCCACAGAGCCGTCCCGGGTCCTTCGCACTCACCCATTGGTTGGACGTCATCTTCGGCACGGATGAAAACTTCCACCGCGAGCCCATCTGGTTCGAGGTGGTTAACCTCTGCAGCGTGTACCACACCATCCTTGGATGCCTAGCACTAACCAAGTTCATGGCGGTGCCGCACTATGCATACCTCAAGATGAAGCTCCCCGGTCCAAAGGGAGTAATCATCATTGCTGGCGACTACAGGCAATCAGTGGAATGTGCCACTAATGATTCCAAGATAGCCGAGGCCATGATCATCATAGAATAGAAGTGCATTATTGATGGCTCAACGTTGGTGCCAAGAAAATGCTGGTGCGATGTTGATGTAGAGCTTGTTGGGAACCCCAAGAGGAAGGTATGATGAGCACAGCAGCAAGTTTCCATCAGTTATGCAACCAAGGTTTAATCGAACCAGTAGGAGCAAGGAAACACCCCAAAGGTGTTGCCAGCTGAGCCTTGGCAGGGCGCACTACCGGTGCTAGTAGCAACGTGGAGACATGCACAACACAACCACAAAACTTTGTCCCCAACTTGCGATGAGGTTGTCAATCTCACCGTGTTTTGCGGAAACCAAAGGATTAAACGTATCAAATGGAAAGAAGTAAAAGTTTGTAGAAAGTAAACACAAAGCAGTAAACAATTTATAGATTGTATGTAAAAGACAAGGACCGGGATCCATAGTTCACTAGAGGTGGCTCTCCTTAGATAGATAACATGCTGGGTGAACAAATTACAGCGGGGAAATTGACAAACATCGAGAAAGCAATACATGCATATACTAATCATCTTGACTCCTTTGAGATTCGATTGGGCATTACAACATTATACATAGACCGCCATTGAACTGCATCTATGACTAATAATCCACCTTCAGGTTATCATCCGAACCCCCTCCAGTATTAAGTTGCAAGCAACAGATTATTGCTTTACGAACTGCGTCTAAAGTAAACAATACGATTATTCTCTGAACAATGGATTGTTGTTTTCTCCCTAGTAGCAACAGCACATCTAGTACCTTAGAGATTTTTGTCACTTCCCCAGATTACCAGAGGCATGAACCCACTATCGAGCATAAATACTAACTCTTGGAGTTGCTAGCATCTACTTGGCCAAGATAGGTACTAACAACGGAAAGCATGCAAGATCACAAATAACAAAGACATGATAGAATCAATAATCAATCTGAAATAGCATCTCAATATCCATCGGATCCCCACAAACACAACATGCAGAATTACAAATAGATGTTCTTGATCATGAATGGAGCTCACAAGATCTAGACATGAAAGCACAAAGGAGGAGAACCAGCCATCTAGCTACTACATGGATCCATAGTCCAAGGATGAACTACTCACGCATCACACCGGAGGCTTGCATGGTGATGAAGAAGGCCTCCATGGTGAATTCCCCTCTCCGGCAGGGTGCCGGGAAGAGCTTCAGATCCCTCCCGATCTAGGGATGGAGATGACGGCGGCTACAGACTCTTTCGTGGATTTTTGATCGGGCCCTTAGGGTTTTCGTCTTGAGGGAAATATATATGCGGAAGGAAAGGCCGAGGGGGTGCTGGGGTCGGCCAGACCACCCCCTGGCGCGGGCCAGGCCTGGCCGCGTGGCCAGGTGGTGTAGCTGGCCCCCAGCCCTTCTCTGTCTCGTATTCTGGCATCTGATGAC